>JASANH010001208.1:0-223562 GCA_030248295.1 Mesodorylaimus sp. YZB2_4 | reverse complement strand
GTGCATTTGGTGACAGTGCGTTCTTTTCAGGTGCTGCTCAGTGTCGTCTGCCCTCGTTAGTGGCGAGCTGCGTGGTGCTGCGTGCAATGCTCGGCTAGCACGCATGCGCCAGTGGCCGTGAACCACCGCGGCGGTGACGATGAAGTGGAGACATCGTCGTGAATTGGACGATGATTCGACAAATTCAAGCCGCCTTATGAAACGCCTGACAGCGGCATGAATTGGGGTAGGTTCCAATGTAAAGTGTAGTGTGCATTTGGTGACCCTGCGTTCTTTTTAGGTGCTGCTCAGTGTCGTCTGCCCTCGTTAGTGGCGAGCTGCGTGGTGCTGCGTGCAATGCTCGGCTAGCACGCATGCGCCAGTGGCCGTGAACCACTGCGGCGGTGACGATGAAGTGGAGACATCGTCGTGAATTGGACGATGGTTCGACAAATTCAAGCCGCCCGATCGAACGCCTGACAGCGGCATGAATCGAGGTGAGTGCCAGTGTAAAGTGTAGGGTGCATTTGGTGACAGTGCGTTCTTTTCAGGTGCTGCTCAGTGTCGTCTGCCCTCGTTAGTGGCGAGCTGCGTGGTGCTGCGTGCAATGCTCGGCTAGCACGCATGCGCCAGTGGCCGTGAACCACTGCGGCGGTGACGATGAAGTGGAGACATCGTCGTGAATTGGACGATGGTTCGACAAATTCAAGCCGCCCGATCGAACGCCTGACAGCGGCATGAATCGAGGTGAGTGCCAGTGTAAAGTGTAGGGTGCATTTGGTGACAGTGCGTTCTTTTCAGGTGCTGCTCAGTGTCGTCTGCCCTCGTTAGTGGCGAGCTGCGTGGTGCTGCGTGCAATGCTCGGCTAGCACGCATGCGCCAGTGGCCGTGAACCACTGCGGCGGTGACGATGAAGTGGAGACATCGTCGTGAATTGGACGATGGTTCGACAAATTCAAGCCGCCCGATCGAACGCCTGACAGCGGCATGAATCGAGGTGAGTGCCAGTGTAAAGTGTAGGGTGCATTTGGTGACAGTGCGTTCTTTTTAGGTGCTGCTCAGTGTCGTCTGCCCTCGTTAGTGGCGAGCTGCGTGGTGCTGCGTGCAATGCTCGGCTAGCACGCATGCGCCAGTGGCCGTGAACCACTGCGGCGGTGACGATGAAGTGGAGACATCGTCGTGAATTGGACGATGGTTCGACAAATTCAAGCCGCCCGATCGAACGCCTGACAGCGGCATGAATCGAGGTGAGTGCCAGTGTAAAGTGTAGGGTGCATTTGGTGACAGTGCGTTCTTTTCAGGTGCTGCTCAGTGTCGTCTGCCCTCGTTAGTGGCGAGCTGCGTGGTGCTGCGTGCAATGCTCGGCTAGCACGCATGCGCCAGTGGCCGTGAACCACTGCGGCGGTGACGATGAAGTGGAGACATCGTCGTGAATCGGACGAAAGTTCGACAAATTCAAGCCGCCTTATCAAACGCCTGACAGGAGCATGAATCGAGGTAAGTGCCAGTGTTAAGTGTAGGGTGCATTTGGTGACAGTGCGTTCTTTTCAGGTGCTGCTCAGTGTCGTCTGCCCTCGTTAGTGGCGAGCTGCGTGGTGCTGCGTGCAATGCTCGGCTAGCACGCATGCGCCAGTGGCCGTGAACCACTGCGGCGGTGACGATGAAGTGGAGACATCGTCGTGAATTGGACGATGGTTCGACAAATTCAAGCCGCCCGATCAAACGCCTGACAGGGGCATGAATCGAGGTGAGTGCCAGTGTAAAGTGTAGGGTGCATTTGGTGACAGTGCGTTCTTTTCAGGTGCTGCTCAGTGTCGTCTGCCCTCGTTAGTGGCGAGCTGCGTGGTGCTGCGTGCAATGCTCGGCTAGCACGCATGCGCCAGTGGCCGTGAACCACTGCGGCGGTGACGATGAAGTGGAGACATCGTCGTGAATTGGACGATGGTTCGACAAATTCAAGCCGCCTTATCAAACGCCTGACAGCGGCATGAATCGAGGTAAGTTCCAATGTAAAGTGTAGTGTGCATTTGGTGACAGTGCGTTCTTTTTAGGTGCTGCTCAGTGTCGTCTGCCCTCGTTAGTGGCGAGCTGCGTGGTGCTGCGTGCAATGCTCGGCTAGCACGCATGCGCCAGTGGCCGTGAACCACTGCGGCGGTGACGATGAAGTGGAGACATCGTCGTGAATTGGACGATGGTTCGACAAATTCAAGCCGCCCGATCAAACGCCTGACAGGGGCATGAATCGAGGTGAGTGCCAGTGTAAAGTGTAGGGTGCATTTGGTGACAGTGCGTTCTTTTCAGGTGCTGCTCAGTGTCGTCTGCCCTCGTTAGTGGCGAGCTGCGTGGTGCTGCGTGCAATGCTCGGCTAGCACGCATGCGCCAGTGGCCGTGAACCACTGCGGCGGTGACGATGAAGTGGAGACATCGTCGTGAATTGGACGATGGTTCGACAAATTCAAGCCGCCTTATCAAACGCCTGACAGCGGCATGAATCGAGGTAAGTTCCAATGTAAAGTGTAGTGTGCATTTGGTGACAGTGCGTTCTTTTTAGGTGCTGCTCAGTGTCGTCTGCCCTCGTTAGTGGCGAGCTGCGTGGTGCTGCGTGCAATGCTCGGCTAGCACGCATGCGCCAGTGGCCGTGAACCACAGCGGCGGTGACGATGAAGTGGAGACATCGTCGTGAATTGGACGAAAGTTCGACCAATTCAAGCCGCCTTATCAAACGCCTGAGAGCGGCATGAATCGAGGTGAGTGCCAGTGTAAAGTGTAGTGTGTAAATTGGATGACAGTGCGTTCTTTTCAGCTGCTGCTCAGTGTCGTCTGCCCTCGTTAGTGGCGAGCTGCGTGGTGCTGCGTGCAATGCTCGGCTAGCACGCATGCGCCAGTGGCCGTGAACCACTGCGGCGGTGACGATGAAGTGGAGACATCGTCGTGAATTGGACGATGGTTCGACAAATTCAAGCCGCCTTATCAAACGCCTGACAGCGGCATGAATCGAGGTAAGTTCCAATGTAAAGTGTAGTGTGCATTTGGTGACAGTGCGTTCTTTTTAGGTGCTGCTCAGTGTCGTCTGCCCTCGTTAGTGGCGAGCTGCGTGGTGCTGCGTGCAATGCTCGGCTAGCACGCATGCGCCAGTGGCCGTGAACCACTGCGGCGGTGACGATGAAGTGGAGACATCGTCGTGAATTGGACGATGGTTCGACAAATTCAAGCCGCCCGATCAAACGCCTGACAGGGGCATGAATCGAGGTGAGTGCCAGTGTAAAGTGTAGGGTGCATTTGGTGACAGTGCGTTCTTTTCAGGTGCTGCTCAGTGTCGTCTGCCCTCGTTAGTGGCGAGCTGCGTGGTGCTGCGTGCAATGCTCGGCTAGCACGCATGCGCCAGTGGCCGTGAACCACTGCGGCGGTGACGATGAAGTGGAGACATCGTCGTGAATTGGACGATGGTTCGACAAATTCAAGCCGCCTTATCAAACGCCTGACAGGGGCATGAATCGAGGTGAGTGCCAGTGTAAAGTGTAGGGTGCATTTGGTGACAGTGCGTTCTTTTCAGGTGCTGCTCAGTGTCGTCTGCCCTCGTTAGTGGCGAGCTGCGTGGTGCTGCGTGCAATGCTCGGCTAGCACGCATGCGCCAGTGGCCGTGAACCACTGCGGCGGTGACGATGAAGTGGAGACATCGTCGTGAATTGGACGATGGTTCGACAAATTCAAGCCGCCCGATCAAACGCCTGACAGGGGCATGAATCGAGGTGAGTGCCAGTGTAAAGTGTAGGGTGCATTTGGTGACAGTGCGTTCTTTTCAGGTGCTGCTCAGTGTCGTCTGCCCTCGTTAGTGGCGAGCTGCGTGGTGCTGCGTGCAATGCTCGGCTAGCACGCATGCGCCAGTGGCCGTGAACCACTGCGGCGGTGACGATGAAGTGGAGACATCGTCGTGAATTGGACGATGGTTCGACAAATTCAAGCCGCCTTATCAAACGCCTGACAGCGGCATGAATCGAGGTAAGTTCCAATGTAAAGTGTAGTGTGCATTTGGTGACAGTGCGTTCTTTTTAGGTGCTGCTCAGTGTCGTCTGCCCTCGTTAGTGGCGAGCTGCGTGGTGCTGCGTGCAATGCTCGGCTAGCACGCATGCGCCAGTGGCCGTGAACCACTGCGGCGGTGACGATGAAGTGGAGACATCGTCGTGAATTGGACGATGGTTCGACAAATTCAAGCCGCCTTATCAAACGCCTGACAGCGGCATGAATCGAGGTAAGTTCCAATGTAAAGTGTAGTGTGCATTTGGTGACAGTGCGTTCTTTTTAGGTGCTGCTCAGTGTCGTCTGCCCTCGTTAGTGGCGAGCTGCGTGGTGCTGCGTGCAATGCTCGGCTAGCACGCATGCGCCAGTGGCCGTGAACCACTGCGGCGGTGACGATGAAGTGGAGACATCGTCGTGGATTGGACGATGGTTCGACAAATTCAAGCCGCCCGATCGAACGCCTGACAGCGGCATGAATCGAGGTGAGTGCCAGTGTTAAGTGTAGGGTGCATTTGGTGACAGTGCGTTCTTTTCAGGTGCTGCTCAGTGTCGTCTGCCCTCGTTAGTGGCGAGCTGCGTGGTGCTGCGTGCAATGCTCGGCTAGCACGCATGCGCCAGTGGCCGTGAACCACTGCGGCGGTGACGATGAAGTGGAGACATCGTCGTGAATTGGACGATGGTTCGACAAATTCAAGCCGCCTTATCAAACGCCTGACAGCGGCATGAATCGAGGTAAGTTCCAATGTAAAGTGTAGTGTGCATTTGGTGACAGTGCGTTCTTTTTAGGTGCTGCTCAGTGTCGTCTGCCCTCGTTAGTGGCGAGCTGCGTGGTGCTGCGTGCAATGCTCGGCTAGCACGCATGCGCCAGTGGCCGTGAACCACTGCGGCGGTGACGATGAAGTGGAGACATCGTCGTGAATTGGACGATGGTTCGACAAATTCAAGCCGCCCGATCAAACGCCTGACAGGGGCATGAATCGAGGTGAGTGCCAGTGTAAAGTGTAGGGTGCATTTGGTGACAGTGCGTTCTTTTCAGGTGCTGCTCAGTGTCGTCTGCCCTCGTTAGTGGCGAGCTGCGTGGTGCTGCGTGCAATGCTCGGCTAGCACGCATGCGCCAGTGGCCGTGAACCACTGCGGCGGTGACGATGAAGTGGAGACATCGTCGTGAATTGGACGATGGTTCGACAAATTCAAGCCGCCCGATCGAACGCCTGACAGCGGCATGAATCGAGGTAAGTTCCAATGTAAAGTGTAGTGTGCATTTGGTGACAGTGCGTTCTTTTTAGGTGCTGCTCAGTGTCGTCTGCCCTCGTTAGTGGCGAGCTGCGTGGTGCTGCGTGCAATGCTCGGCTAGCACGCATGCGCCAGTGGCCGTGAACCACTGCGGCGGTGACGATGAAGTGGAGACATCGTCGTGAATTGGACGATAGTTCGACAAATTCAAGCCGCTCGATCAAACGCCTGACAGCGGCATGAATCGAGGTAAGTTCCAGTGTAAAGTGTAGGGTGCATTTGGTGACAGTGCGTTCTTTTCAGGTGCTGCTCAGTGTCGTCTGCCCTCGTTAGTGGCGAGCTGCGTGGTGCTGCGTGCAATGCTCGGCTAGCACGCATGCGCCAGTGGCCGTGAACCACTGCGGCGGTGACGATGAAGTGGAGACATCGTCGTGAATTGGACGATGGTTCGACAAATTCAAGCCGCCCGATCAAACGCCTGACAGCGGCATGAATCGAGGTGAGTGCCAGTGTAAAGTGTAGTGTGCATTTGGTGACAGTGCGTTCTTTTCAGGTGCTGCTCAGTGTCGTCTGCCCTCGTTAGTGGCGAGCTGCGTGGTGCTGCGTGCAATGCTCGGCTAGCACGCATGCGCCAGTGGCCGTGAACCACTGCGGCGGTGACGATGAAGTGGAGACATCGTCGTGAATTGGACGATGGTTCGACAAATTCAAGCCGCCTTATCAAACGCCTGACAGCGGCATGAATCGAGGTAAGTTCCAATGTAAAGTGTAGTGTGCATTTGGTGACAGTGCGTTCTTTTTAGGTGCTGCTCAGTGTCGTCTGCCCTCGTTAGTGGCGAGCTGCGTGGTGCTGCGTGCAATGCTCGGCTAGCACGCATGCGCCAGTGGCCGTGAACCACTGCGGCGGTGACGATGAAGTGGAGACATCGTCGTGAATTGGACGATGGTTCGACAAATTCAAGCCGCCCGATCGAACGCCTGACAGCGGCATGAATCGAGGTGAGTGCCAGTGTAAAGTGTAGGGTGCATTTGGTGACAGTGCGTTCTTTTCAGGTGCTGCTCAGTGTCGTCTGCCCTCGTTAGTGGCGAGCTGCGTGGTGCTGCGTGCAATGCTCGGCTAGCACGCATGCGCCAGTGGCCGTGAACCACTGCGGCGGTGACGATGAAGTGGAGACATCGTCGTGAATTGGACGATGGTTCGACAAATTCAAGCCGCCCGATCAAACGCCTGACAGCGGCATGAATCGAGGTGAGTGCCAGTGTAAAGTGTAGTGTGCATTTGGTGACAGTGCGTTCTTTTCAGGTGCTGCTCAGTGTCGTCTGCCCTCGTTAGTGGCGAGCTGCGTGGTGCTGCGTGCAATGCTCGGCTAGCACGCATGCGCCAGTGGCCGTGAACCACTGCGGCGGTGACGATGAAGTGGAGACATCGTCGTGAATTGGACGAAAGTTCGACAAATTCAAGCCGCCTTATCAAACGCCTGACAGCGGCATGAATCGAGGTAAGTGCCAGTGTAAAGTGTAGTGTGCATTTGGTGACAGTGCGTTCTTTTTAGGTGCTGCTCAGTGTCGTCTGCCCTCGTTAGTGGCGAGCTGCGTGGTGCTGCGTGCAATGCTCGGCTAGCACGCATGCGCCAGTGGCCGTGAACCACTGCGGCGGTGACGATGAAGTGGAGACATCGTCGTGAATTGGACGAAAGTTCGACAAATTCAAGCCGCCCGATCAAACGCCTGACAGCGGCATGAATCGAGGTAAGTGCCAGTGTAAAGTGTAGTGTGCATTTGGTGACAGTGCGTTCTTTTCAGGTGCTGCTCAGTGTCGTCTGCCCTCGTTAGTGGCGAGCTGCGTGGTGCTGCGTGCAATGCTCGGCTAGCACGCATGCGCCAGTGGCCGTGAACCACTGCGGCGGTGACGATGAAGTGGAGACATCGTCGTGAATTGGACGAAAGTTCGACAAATTCAAGCCGCCCGATCAAACGCCTGACAGCGGCATGAATCGAGGTAAGTGCCAGTGTAAAGTGTAGTGTGCATTTGGTGACAGTGCGTTCTTTTCAGGTGCTGCTCAGTGTCGTCTGCCCTCGTTAGTGGCGAGCTGCGTGGTGCTGCGTGCAATGCTCGGCTAGCACGCATGCGCCAGTGGCCGTGAACCACTGCGGCGGTGACGATGAAGTGGAGACATCGTCGTGAATTGGACGAAAGTTCGACAAATTCAAGCCGCCTGATCAAACGCGTGACAGCGGCATGAATCGAGGTAAGTGGCAGTGTAAAGTGTAGTGTGCATTTGGTGCCAGTGCGTTCTTTTCAGGTGCTGCTCAGTGTCGTCTGCCCTCGTTAGTGGCGAGCTGCGTGGTGCTGCGTGCAATGCTCGGCTAGCACGCATGCGCCAGTGGCCGTGAACCACTGCGGCGGTGACGATGAAGTGGAGACATCGTCGTGAATTGGACGGAAGTTCGACAAATTCAATCCGCCTCATCAAACGCCTGACAGCGGCATGAATCGAGGTAAGTGCCAGTGTAAAGTGTAGTGTGCATTTGGTGACAGTGCGTTTTTTTCAGGTGCTGCTCAGTGTCGTCTGCCCTCGTTAGTGGCGAGCTGCGTGGTGCTGCGTGCAATGCTCGGCTAGCACGCATGCGCCAGTGGCCGTGAACTACTGCGGCGGTGACGATGAAGTGGAGACATCGTCGTGAATTGGACGAAAGTTCGACAAATTCAAGCCGCCTGATCAAACGCGTGACAGCGGCATGAATCGAGGTAAGTGGCAGTGTAAAGTGTAGTGTGCATTTGGTGCCAGTGCGTTCTTTTCAGGTGCTGCTCAGTGTCGTCTGCCCTCGTTAGTGGCGAGCTGCGTGATGTTGCGTGCAATGCTCGCTAGCACGCATGCGCCAGTGGCCGTGAACCACTGCGGCGGCGACGATGAAGTGGAGACATCGTCTTGAATTGGACCAACTTCCAGGAAATTCAAGTTGCCCGATCAAACGCCTGACAGCGGCATGAATTGGGGTAAGTGCCAGCGTAAAGTGTAGTGTGCATTTTGTCACAGTGTGTTTTTTTCAGGTGCTGCTCAGTGTCGTCTGCCCTCGTTAGTGGCGAGCTGCGTGGTGCTGCGTGCAATGCTCGGCTAGCACGCATGCGCCAGTGGCCGTGAACCACTGCGGCGGTGACGATGAAGTGGAGACATCGTCGTGAATTGGATGAAAATTCGACAAGTTCAAGTCGCCCGATCAAACGCCTGACAGCGGCATGAATCGAGGTGAGTGCCAGTGTAAAGTGTAGTGTGCATTTGGTGACAGTGCGTTTTTTTCAGGTGCTGCTCAGTGTCGTCTGCCCTCGTTAGTGGCGAGCTGCGTGGTGCTGCGTGCAATGCTCGGCTAGCACGCATGCGCCAGTGGCCGTGAACCACTGCGGCGGTGACGATGAAGTGGAGACATCGTCGTGAATTGGACGAAAGTTCGACAAATTGAATCCGCCTCATCAAACGCCTGACAGCGGCATGAATCGAGGTGAGTGCCAGTGTAAAGTGTAGTGTGCATTTCGTGACAGTGCGTTTTTTTCAGGTGCTGCTCAGTGTCGTCTGCCCTCGTTAGTGGCGAGCTTCGTGGTGCTGCGTGCAATGCTCGGCTAGCACGCATGCGCCAGTGGCCGTGAACCACTGCGGCGGTGACGATGAAGTGGAGACATCGTCGTGAATTGGATGAAAATTCGACAAATTCAAGTCGCCCGATCAAACGCCTGACAGCGGCATGAATCGAGGTGAGTGCCAGTGTAAAGTGTAGTGTGCATTTGGTGACAGTGCGTTCTTCTCAGGTGCTGCTCAGTGTCGTCTGCCCTCGTTAGTGGCGAGCTGCGTGGTGCTGCGTGCAATGCTCGGCTAGCACGCATGCGCCAGTGGCCGTGAACCACTGCGGCGGTGACGATGAAGTGGAGACATCGTCGTGAATTGGACGGAAGTTCGACAAATTGAATCCGCCTCATCAAACGCCTGACAGCGGCATGAATCGAGGTAAGTGCCAGTGTAAAGTGTAGTGTGCATTTGGTGCCAGTGCGTTCTTTTCAGGTGCTGCTCAGTGTCGTCTGCCCTCGTTAGTGGCGAGCTGCGTGGTGCTGCGTGCAATGCTCGGCTAGCACGCATGCGCCATTGGCCGTGAACTACTGCGGCGGTGACGATGAAGTGGAGACATCGTCGTGAATTGGACGAAAGTTCGACAAATTCAAGCCGCCTGATCAAACGCCTGACAGCGGCATGAATCGAGGTAAGTGGCAGTGTAAAGTGTAGTGTGCATTCGGTGACAGTGCGTTCTTTCCAGGTTCCGCTCAAAGTCGTTCGCCCGCGTTAGTGGCGAGCTGCGTGATGTTGCGTGCAATGCTCGCTAGCACGCATGCGCCAGTGGCCGTGAACCACTGCGGCGGCGACGATGAAGCGGAGACATCGTCTTGAATTGGACCAACTTCCGGGAAATTCAAGTTGCCCGATCAAACGCCTGACAGCGGCATGAATTGGGGTAAGTGCCAGCGTAAAGTGTAGTGTGCATTTTGTCACAGTGTGTTCAGTCTCTACCGATTGATGTTAGTGAACTATTGCCAGTCTACAGCTTAGCTTCCCGACGAGCTTACACAATGGGTGTCCAAGCTGCGGACCAGTCCCCGCCCTCCAGCTCCTACACCAATGTCCAACCGTTCAGAGCCTACAGTACCATGATGACCGGACGCCGGTACACATACGTTTCGCTACCAAGGACCAAGCCGGCTGCCGCGAGGCAGCAAGGCCATAAACTGCGCGCGAAGCGCAATTAAACGCGGTAGTTGAGGTCCAATAAGGAAACTTATGGCGTATGCTGTACGCCAACAATGCACGCGGGTGCATCGTGTTTTCCCTAGCGGCGACATCTTGTCATCGCCTTTTACAGGAGTTTGCATTCGTTAATGTGACCTTCTGTAAGTGTCAGCTGTAGTCTCGCTAAATGCGGGCTAATGCAGTTAACTTGGGGTTGGTGGTGGTTTCGTGTCTGCTCCTGCTAGCATGCACTTCATGAATGTTAGGATGCTCTGCAGTTTTTAGGTGTTGTTAGTCTTGCTTTGAGGATGTGATGTCTTTTGGTAAATGCTGTATTGGAAAAGGTATGGTTTTTGTTTTTCCGTCATTTTATCGGATATTGGTTTATAATCAATAAAGGTTTTAATTATTTTAAGCTTGATCCTTTTTGAAAACTTTGTTTTAAATTCTACGGATCGTTTCCTCGCATATTGTCTTCCCTTCCTGGGTGTACTTGTACAAAGTTTCTGCGTGGTGCAAGGCATTTACGGTTTCCCAGCTCTCAAATCCAATTTGTTGTTTTTGAGCAGCAGCAAAATCTTTGTTTTTGAATACTGAGCTAATAATATGACTGATGGGATATTCCACATCCTTTGCAGTTAATCTACTGTCCAATCTTTGTTCCCGGTTGAGTCGTATCGCCTTGTATATCTTATCCGAATCTAGACGCGACTCTTTATTTCATCGTTTATGCTCAACTCGCACTCTTGGATATTGTCTGAATCACCTACATGCCCGCGTATAATGGCCCTGCAATAATAAGCTCAAAGAATCTCTGTTTTTTCAGTTTTCGCAGATGTTTAGAATAATCTTAGAGATTCGACCCAATACATTTTTTTACTGACAAGCTGCCTCGTTCGAACGAGCAAATTTCCTCCTACATCTGCGGGTCTGAGAAGAAGTTTTTCGAGTTGGATGAATAAAAGAAGCAAGATCTTATCTTCCTCTAAATTACTCCACCGCTCCAGATAAAATTTTTAACATGCACAATCGATCAAGCATATTTCGGAGAAAAACTAATAATACCCCAGCAGGGGTTAAACACGACACTGCCGCTTGAACGTGAAGACAGAACCGATTGATGCTCAGGTATAGTGTGCGTTTTGTCGAGTCGAATGGCAGCAATCAAAGATAGACTTTTAGTAGATGGGGTGATCAGTTTCTGGGTGGCATCTAAAACTCTTTTATACTGTACTGTATACATCTGTCAGTCATCTCCCAGGAACCCTCGTCACGGTGGCATGCATCGCAACTATGATCGCTGAAGAAATGCAATACAAATAGACTGGTGTCGGGAGCATATCTCTCCTGTCATTTCATATCCAGTACAGTACTGTAAAGTTATGCCTTTTGGCCACATAAGTCCTGCAATAACCTGTTTGAGAATGTAAAGGGCTGCGGCATGCACGGTTTTAACGTAGGAAATGCATATATAGGTATATGTTTTTCAGTTTTGATTCATGAAATTTACTGTATATCACTACTAAATGCAATTTCCTTTTTCAAAATTTTTCGTTGAGTGTTCAACGTTCAGGCTATCCCTTAAATCTAAAACGGCTTTGATCCAGCCGATAATATATAACAAAGCCAAAATTAAACCCTGCGAGGCATTGAAGAATGCGAACACGTAGTGTCTTGGGTTTGATTTTGACGTGCTGATCGTGCCATGTTGCAGGATCTACAGTAAGTCACGATTGAAATAGTCAGTATTAGTTAAATAAACTCATGTTGCAAGCTATTTCAACTAATTGATGCAGGGATTTCTCAGACGGTAACAACACAACTTTCCCACGGTAACCCCAATGTGAACTGAAGACCAAGTACAGGAACGGCATATCGAATTGAAGCCTTTTTTCTTCCAGCTGATGACTGCATGTAATTGACATTGTGGAAATATATGGATTTGATAATTATTCCAGTCAGCTGTACGTCAAGAATGATGAAAATGCTAAGTGGAAGTATAACACCAGGGATAACATATATTGCGTTTAATCTGATCCAACAGCTGAAAATAAACCACCAACGGTTATATACTATAATTACTCTTAAAGCAAAACCAGGAAAAAAAGAATTCCTACTAGGAGTCCTCGGCGCGAATAAAATTCGGGATTGGCTATCTAAATGATGACAGTAATTATTATAGGGGCTCCTAAATCCACAGGAAGCAAAACGAACACGCTCAAGTATGGATTTGCTGCTGCCCGACTTACCAAAACTGACAGGAAACATTACTTTTTTGACACCAGAAGACTTTCTCTGGAGACCAGAGGTCTTGCTGAAAAAACTTTGTAAAAAATTTTGAAAGAATTTATAGTGGCGAATGCTGTCCAAACAAATGTGCACAGGAGAACGCAATAGAGCACAGCCGCCGCAATGTCACATCTTCTGTGGGACAGGTTCAAGGTTCTTTGATCAGCAAATACAACAAAAAGAAGGACGAAGAGGAACATGCTAGCCATAAGCCATTCCACCACTGTACTCTTTCCTTCCTGGCGTTCGCTGGTGTGCACAGCATGGATGCACCTTATTAGTTTGCTTTTTTGCCAAGTGAATGGCAACCGTGAGTGAAAGCATTTCAAGAAATGAAGCGAGAGAGCAACGAATAAGGCGGCCAGTGACAATAAAGACAGCGTTAAGCTGAAAGTTGATAATGCGGGTTAGCAAAGAGCGGGGTCCATTTTGCTGGTGTCCTGCAAGGAATGCTTCACTGTATAGATGAGAGTGGGGTTTTGTGCATGCCACTGTTGACAGGAATCTTGAAAAACCCAGACCTCTGACTACCAATGACCGTTTTCATCAGAGGTCTCGTAGTCTGTAACGTGTAAGTCCTGCTTTGCTTTAGCTCACAGACTGCAGCAAACTTCAAATTTTCAAGATAAAATTTCTTACCACAATTAATTTAAATTCAGTTAGGTGATCGCATTCTCAGCGTTTTACATCGCCAACATGTCCTTTGAAACGGCATCGTTGGGAAATCCATCCGTGGGTACAATCGTAATGAGAGCACGTGTTTTCCGCGTGAAGCGATGTCTGAAAGTGAAGTCTTCGCTCAGTTTGGTTTTCTATCTGTTTTATTATTTTGCATGTGTACAGTACGGTACCTTGCTCATATCATCCTTGGCACCCATTCCAAAAACCACTGGTTTCATTAAAATGGCGCTGGAAAATGTCACGTTTGCATCTGTATTCTCCTATGCCACCACGTCCATAGTTGTTACAAAGCTGGACTGTGGCAGAGTTTGTCTCGCACAAGGGTCATTCTTCTTTCTCCCGCGAGGATCCTCTTTGCCAAAGAGTTTTTGATTACGGTACAGGACCGAGTCTGCCCTGTACTCATTGCTGCCAGTCGCTGACCTTTTCTGTCTTTCAGACCCTAGTTGACATATAGCATCAACCGTAAGTTCAATGTAGGCCTCGAGGTTTTGTTGCTTTGGCTGGGCCTCACTGGTTGTATTTTGGTCAGCAGTGTACGTTACACCATTGTCATACTGTACTATGCCGATGGGTTGCTGTTCTCGCTCAGTCGTGCTGCACTTGATGTGTTGTATGTATGGAGACAAATACATTTGGTTTGTCTTGGATAATAAATTCTGATGTTGTATGGGCGAATGATTGGAAAAAGACTTCTGAACGCTAAAAGCAGGCAGTGAAGCGGATTTATATTGTGATGATTGCATGTGTTGTTTTATGCGGCTCTAACAAAATGCAAGGGGCATCCTGCCGAACACAACCTTGCATGGTGATTGGAAATGCCAAAATCACTTACAAATCAGTGGTGTTGCAAAGAAAATTGCTTCGTCGAATTGTGTCTTCATCTTGACTTAGAACGATGTCCAAGCTCTGGACAGCCGCCTTTAAAGCCTGAATAAGACAAAAGAGTGAAACCACCAGAAACAGAGTACATCAAAAGGTGAATGCATGAAAACAACACCGAAATTCTATAAACAGTCAACTACTGGAGCGTACCTGGTCTGGCAATGGAAAAACGGACGAAATATCGTCCAATATGGCTGCTGTTAAGAAAATATCCAGTTCCGATATGGCAACACGCGACCATCGCAATATCTCATAGAGCGATTCAGAAATATTTTGAACTGCTTCTGGTGTTATTTCTTTCGGAAAGTCAAAAGCGATATTTTACAGAGGTATTTAGCTTGAAGCATATCTAAGCAAATCCAATAGAAAATAGGCCATGATTGGGTTGATCAATGCACTCACTTAAGCGAGCTCCCACAAAAGTTCTGTCAAGTTTGCAACAGTCTTGGAATCTGGTGTCCCTGATTTGTCATTTATTAAGGGCGCAGCAGCGTGGTAGTAAGCAGTAATCGATTTCTCGATGCAAGACTGAGGTCGAGTGAGCTCCCGCTTGGATGATAGGCGCCCTCAAACGCTGCTGCTTCTGGTTCGGTTTCGTTCAGCAAGAAAATTTCGGCGTTGCGTCTGCCTATAGAGGCGTAGCTGGCTTTCAAAAGAATTCTTTTTTTCTTGCTCGCAACATCGGCGCTGTTGAAATGTGCGATCTTCTGTGTGCTTCCCATGTAGTGGATTCCCGTGGTATAATTCGGCATTAGGACGGCTGGCATGATCATTGGAAAATGTTATTGCAAATTGAATTGCTGAAAACCAGTGGAGCTGATCAAGTGATAATCATTTTTCGCGTTATGTGCATCTATTTCTCCCGCAATCTTTGGACGCCATGCCAGTTTGGAATGGCGTTAGCGAGTCTTCTCGCTTCATCACATTCACTGAGTCGCTCATACCATTTTGGCCCCAGCGGTTTGGGTTCCAGCAGGAAAGGAGGCAAATCTTCCACCAATCCAGCCTGGCGTCTAGCTTCTTCGATTCTCTTGCGTTCATTATATGCGCGATCGGCCTCATCCCAGAATGCAGCCTCTGCCATTCTGTCACTCCTTTTACTTTCCCGACGACGGTCCAGCCAGTTATTCAGCTCTGATCGTAGACGAGTGAGGATGCCTGAAATGAAATTATGGAATGAGGGAGACACACAAATTTTCAAAATGAACGAAAACGTATCTTTTACCACTACATCCCTTTACTTTGCCGCAGTAAGTCTGTTTCACAAAACAAAGAGAACATAAACAAAAATTTTTTGTTTACCTCATTTCCTAGGCTGATTCGGGCATCCAGAAACTTCGCATAAAATTGCAGATGCTTCTCCCTGCTCCACTCGTTGGCAGTAGTAGCGCTCTCCTCCACCCTCATGTGATCTTGTATTGCCATCTGAATTTGTCTGATGCATGCGATACGGTTTAGCAAAACCATGTGATTGATGTCGGCCGCTTTTACTTGGTTCATCTTTATCACTGCTTTCACTGTTGTGTTGAGACCATCGATCTTTTAATGGTGCACCTCTGCATTGAGCTTGAATTGAGGTACGTCTATGCGTTGATTTCTGAGACTTTGACTTGTTTGACGAGTCGCTTACTCTCTTCTGGTTCGGATTGTGCAGCAGATATTTGCTTTACACCTGGCTAGTCTCGTTTTTTCGCGATCCACTTCCCAGCATGGGCCTTCTGTCTTAGCAGCTTAAAGCATGCACTTGAACTGGAACTTGAAATGTGCCAAATGGCTGATTGAGAGTCTGTATGCTTGCTTCATTGTCGTCAGTAGTTCAACTTTGCAGTCGAGACCTGCGTACTTCTGTTTCTGAATAACAATATTGTGCTGATCGCTTCTGTGGCTTTCACTTCGTTGAAGACCCGGCTGATGTTTTACCATCAGCTTCATCTCGGAATATAAAATCTTTCTCCAGAGCATTGCAGATTTTTTCATCAAATAACAATGTAGGCCTAGCTATTCGTTGCTTGGCGCCCTGACAGATAAGCAAGCCAGGTCTTGGTTCTGGAAGTACGTTTAGAATGTCGTTTTCATTCACTATCACTGGACTTTCACATTCGCTCCTCAAGAACTGATTAGTCTTTGCTGTTTTTTGAAGTGTGCGGATCTGTGCTTGCTGCTGATCATCGTCCACCTTCAGCACTTCAGCGGCTGTCCGTGAATTATTTATCCTGATTGCACAGTAACTGCCAGATTCCAGTGCTAAATATTCGTATTGATTTTTCTGCGCTTCCACGATTCTCTATTAAATATTTGTATTGTTTTTAAGACGTCAATATAAAATTATCGCGCATCCCCTTTTTAGTTTATTGTCTGAGAGCTTCTTTTCTTGCCATTGAGCCATTAAAGCTCAAACACAAAAATGGGAGCGTTACCAAATGTAAACATATGCCACATTATTGTTGACCAACATATATTCGGCGAAAGCGCTATTTTGTCTCAAAAATCACCCATAAGATCAAGTGGCTTGTAAAATCTTGAAGAAAGTAAGAAAATGGCCCAGCTCATTTTTTACCGATGTTAACGAAAATCGTTGTGGCTACAGTGCTCTGTTATCCTGCGCATCACAGGCAAAAGCGCGCGAAGTGCGTGCAATTCAACTTTCTCCGAAAATTTGATTTTCGCATTTTTTTAAAATAATGATACGGATCTGAGCAAAATAAAGTATGCCAACCTTATTTTGCATGGGGCCACCTTCTTTAACCCTCACACCTACATGGAGCACACTCACCTTTTTCAAGGTTACCCCCGTGCTACTATAGCTTCAAGTGCTTTAGATGTGAAATTTGACACCATGCATTTTCAACACCCGACTCTGCCCTCGTTGGCTGCTTGCATTGTCAGCACTTTCTGCACTTCCCTCGCTGCCTTAGAAGTGTTTTCTCAGCCAGGCTTCGTTTTCCGATTGACTGCTTGTTACGACTTATACGCCGGCTTGGCTCAATCGATAATCTACAGATCTTCTTGATGTTGTTCTTGACAAATTGATGTTGTCTATTGTTACCTGCACCTCATACAGCCGTTTCATTTTTTGTCAGGGTTAGAGAGCGATTGGTGCAATGTGTTTGTGGTGATTCAGATTAGGACCCTCAGATACAACTCGTTGTAAGTGGCTGCGTCTTTGGTGATTCATTATTTTTGCATGTATAAAAAACGGACTCAACCAAATCACTTGTTTTGCTTCTTCGATTGTCTGCAGGCACATAAAAAGTGCTCGCTATCGCTGATCGTGTATGGAGCCCTTCCCACATGCACGCAGTATATTTTCTCTTACATTGAGCTCCACATCATTTTCGTCTTTGAAATAAGAATAACATGCTTCTCGACAAAATCGACGTAATCTGGCTCGCACCCGAGCATGTTAGATCCTCGTGTCTTATTGAAGCTCTTAGTCCCATTATTGATATATGTGAAATATGTCCATATCCATGTCTCACTTTTACACAAAAGTTTAAAGCGTCAATCAGTATAAAAAGTGCCCGGAATACTGTACTTTGAAATTGCAAGTCATTGTATATATCGAATACTCTTCATCGGATTTTAATGAGCATATGTACAGTATGTTTAAATGAAAGAACGAGAAAAGTTGCACTGGCTTCTGTCGTTGACGCTCTGACTACGCTTTCTAGTTGGACAAGGCCCCACGAGCATGCTTATTTTCTAATTGACTTGACTATTTCATAATTAGGCCTTTCCGATAAAATTTAATCTGTTCTACGTGAAGATGGAAGCGTGGGGAATATTCGGTACAAATTTCATGGCTCTCGGTTTTGATTTTGGGAACTGAATGAGTGAATACATTTATTTTCAGGAGCTGCAAAATATTTAAATTTTGATGCGTAATAATGAAGTTTTCTAGGAAAAAAACTGTACGTGTTGAAAGTGAACGATGAGTGTTGACGAAAGGTGAATTCTTAGTCATCCGTGAAGAAAAGAAGCAATGTGCTCGCATTTTATTCACCCAGGTGGGAAGGAATATGTGAATACAAAAATCAGGGTGACGGTTTCCAGCCTCCTGATACTGAAGATACTGTACAGTGTCATCAGTTTACACTGATGGCTCGTTTCTTCCCTCCCAGCCAGACAAAGTCGCCCTGAATGTACGTGTATACGAGGGGAGTTCAAAAAGTTCGTAGCCTGACCACATTTTAATTGAAACTGTACAAGGTAATGCTTATTTATTTTCGACATAACATCCCCTTAGACCAATGCGCTTGTTTAAACTTTGGTGCACCGCGTGCATACCCGTAAAAAAATATTACTCACACCCCTCAAAAAACGCTTCAGTCGCTGGTTTCACTTCCTCATCACTCGAAAATCTGTACCCTCAAACTTTTTTTTGGATTTTCCGATTTGGTAGCAATCGCTGGGTGCCAGGTCGGGACTGTAGTGCATGATTAGTTTGTTTGAATCCGCATTCATCGATGGCAGCCTGTTCGAAGGTCTTCTTTCCCAATCTTTGCCACAACATCGCATTTGTTGGCCGGTGTCGCCTCGGTTGGTCGTCCAGATCTTGGGTCATCTTCAATCGATTCTCCCCCCATGTTTGAGCAAAGCAGACCACTTTTTACGATGACGCCAATTTAGGGTCATTATTGCCGTACACTAAGACAATGCGATCGCTAATTTCTGTCGTCTGTGTGTGTAATTTGTCAAATTTGTAATTTCTCTGACCCACTTCTACGTAGATGACCATATCTCAAGAACGCAGGATGAATCAGCGTGATTTTTTGTAGGGATTCTAGTAGGATGTGTGGCAGTGTAAAGTACAAATTTCACTGCTGCAGCTCATGCGGAAGGTACTCAGGCTACGAACTTTTTGAACTCCCTCCGTACATATACTGTAGGTAGCAGCTTCATGAACCGCAGTACCTATCGACTGCAGACCCCTTCTGCAGTCCGAATGTATACGATGCTAAATTATAAAATACTGTATGTACATAGACACTGCAACCTACTCTGTTTGATCGGCGGCCGCAGCAAATGTGACTCCGCCGTGTCTGGGATCAGTAAAAAGAGAGTCTGTATTATTACGGCTGCAAATGTTTTTGATTTCAATCAAATAGTAAAGATTTGGGGGCTTAAAAAATTCTATATTAATTTATATGTTTTCAAGAGACACGATTTAAATGTTCATATCGCTATCTGTATGTTTTTCTCAAATATTTCGCAGCTCCTGAAAATAAAGCCTGATCCTGATAATTTGTACCGAATATGGACAACGCTTCCAGCTTCATGTTGAGCAGATTAAATTTTGTCAGAAATGCCTAATTAGAAGGAGTTAAATGGAGCAGCCTGCATTCCCTGTTTCCAAGGGGTGGGCACTTGTGATCACAAGTAGCTCAAACATGCATATGCGAGGCTGAGGTGAGAAGCTCCCTACGCGATAGGCTTGCCATCGCGGACAGTCACGCACACAACATTGAGAAACAGGAGTATATTATTTCGCTTTCACATGAGCAGGCCAGCATTTCCGGTTGATATTTGTCAGTATTCTTGGGAAAACGGTGGGCGTACTCGGTGGCGCAGTATCACGCGTCTGTTTTGAGGGAAACTAGACAATAAAGTTAATACGGAATCGCGTTGCCTTTCAGATTTTCCTCTGATTTTCAACTCAGATCAAAAGCGACGGAAAGCCCAATTTGTGATATTTGAAACGGGGGGGGGGGGGAGGGGGTATGTCTTCCATGACTAGACCCCATGTTTGAAGTGGCGTTTACATTCTATTCCACTGAAATCTTTGTGATGAGCTCCTGGCAGCACGGAATGTGTCTAGGGGATGCCAGATGTACAGCTGATTGAGTACAAAATAAAAATACGCAAAGTTTTCTTGTTACGCATTGAAATTTGGAAGCGTTTACGCATACGGATTCCACCTGGTGTACGCATATACGCACGCAAAAATTTGCTAGGACGAAAAAAATATACAATTCGTACGTTGATATAAGCAGCTTGAACTAACTTAAAAATTATTGGGAATTTCTTTCCACAAACTAATGCACTTGCAAGAATTCGAACATGTATTTTATCGATCTTTTCCAACATGTATTTTATGGTCGCAACAAAGCCAATATACGACTAGCGTTTTAGCTCGGCAGCTGTTGCGTTAAACGTCGGTAAAAAATAAAAAACATCTGATGACTCTTTCTTCCCAGTCAATATTTTTCCAGTGGCTTTTTCTGACTTTGTCAAAGTTGCCATCACTGGATTTTAAAACTTTGTACGTATCCTGATTTCGCTATGGTAAACATGGCGCCATCAGAATTTATGACCGAATGTGGAATAAGAGTACAGCTATTGATGTTTGCTGCGATATAATTCTCTAGTTAAGTACATCCATCAATTTTCCACCCATGTCCATGATTTTCGCAAACAATTTGCTGGCTTTTTGCTAAAAGCGTGTGCTGATGTCATGATTGTTGTTTGTTTGCGAGTGTGCGACAGCTCTTCTTCGCTCTCGTGCCGGTGGGTTCGGGCTGATCCTATAAGCGAGCGGTCCAATGTCTTCAATAGCCCAAGCCTGGTAGAAAGGCTTATTCCTGCAGAGTATCGATCACTGAGACCCCAATTTCTCAACAAACCCCCAGGCGTGTTTTCCGCGCCTCCCAGGGGTGCCTGCAACTGCTTTGTGCAATGATACACTAGTCTGGCAGCTGGTCGAATGCACCCGGTCCTATGATGCCTACGCTGGCGAACAGTTCCACTGTGGATGGCGCAGTAAAGACTCCAGTCAACACCAGAGGATCATTTACGAAGCACAACAACGCACGACGATGTCTTATCAGTCCTAGATCTTACCCACAGACAAATCCGCAGACAAACCAAGTACCTGCCCCGGAGTCAACTCCTGAATTTTTTGCAGTATGAACCAAAGTAATCGAGGACCGCCGAGGCCCTTTGAGAGTATGCTAATCGAAGTCCCTGGATGGCGCCTGGCCTGTCCCACAGATCTGCCAATGGGGTGGACAACACAAGGGGTGGCTCCACACAAATTCAGAACCAAACAGATTGGCCCGAATTGAGTGAAAACAAGCAAGGAAGAACACCTGATCTCTCCCGGTGGCCTGCTCTTATACCACCCTTGCTCCTCCCTACCGAGTCAACTACCCGAGCCACACCCCCGAGAATTCCAGGCGCCCCAAAGCGGCAATGGTCACAACACTTACAGTACGACATCGTTCTTCTGTCTCCTGCGTGCCCGCTGCCAGACTTGGAAGGTTTGCTGCAATGGGCAGTTTTATTTATTGCTGAAAAGGTGTCGGATTTGGGCCTTGAATTCGATTCCGCAAGGATTCACGGTTGCATTTTTCGAATTGATCCGAGACCTTGCAGAGGTATTTCGTCTGTATTGTTATGGCATTGCAGCTGAATTCCTTGATGTAGTCTCCTATCTTGAAGTTGATTTGTCGTCTGATATGCGTTTTGCGGAGCATCGCGACACTGCAAATTGTGCCCGGCGGCTTGTTGGTGCGTTTCGTCATAAATTCGTAAAATTTGCTGGTCCGTAAAACTGTTTATGTTCAATGCATTTACCGAAGCTAGATTATGGTTGCTTTGGTGGCTTTATGGTCTCTAGTTCATTCTTACTTGGCAGACCTTCTCGTATCGCAGTAACGACGTTTCTTTCAGCACTCCTTTCGATTCGTTGCACCAACATTATGCTCCCTTATACTGTACATACTGTCTCTCCAGAAAACTGTTCTGTGAAGTATGAGCACCTAAATCACAAGACACGTTTTCGCATCTTTTGGTTTCACTCGCCCACCATTTGCTTTCCTTTTCACAATGCTATTATTTTGATTGTCATCATAAACAGTTCACTATTACACACACACTAATACACACAGGCCAACCTACATAAGAATATTGAAAGGGATTTTCCGTTTCAACTGGGCATATCATATTTCGTAATATAGACATATCAATCTTCCATAACGCCCCATTTGCAGCTCACGTACAGCATTGAATGGTTCAGAAGGGTAAACACAAATATACAGAGTATATCGCGGATGGATTTCATCTTCAAGGTACGTACATCCAGTAGCAAAGATACATGATTTGTTAGTTTCATTTTTTTATGCATGAAGAAAATTTCACAAGCAAAATTCCAGCGCCCCTTGATATTTGATGGCGGCAAAATAAATAACCCTCGGAAAACATGTTTGTCATCTTGTCACGGCGCGACTCCCTTTTCGCAGTTACCAAATGGATTACCTACATTCCCGCATCAAAAATCGATACAGCGCTGGCTACGAGCCTTTGCGTAATCCGTCGAGCTATGGCGTTCAACCTGCTCTAGCATAAGACAAGCCAACAGGTACCTGTACTAAGCACGCCTTCGACAACCCGTCTACTAGAAGCATTAAATGACTAAGTGTCTTTTCTTTTATTCACTAGTTTACACAAATTCGATGAATTTGGTCAAGTCCCGAAGATTTCCTTTTTCGCTATCCTTTTACCATTCGAGGAAAAAACTAGTCCATTTGGCGCCTGGTAGCGAAAGCTCCTTTTGTGTCCTCTCCAAACATCCATGCATGGTGCTCGATTTTATGACAGACTGGAGTGGTAAGAAACAAAAAGATGAGGACACCATTTGTTTTCCTTCTTTCCTTGCCCAGATTTTAGCTAGTCGGTGCTGGTGGTCGCAGATTTTCAGTAGTTTCGAGAATATTAGCTGTAAAAATAAGAGCGCATCGAAAGGGCAATTGAGAGTCCCATTAGAAATCAGTTAGGCTTTAGTAATTTTTATTCGTGAAGAGCACACCCTTTTTCACAAGTCATTTCCATATTTTAAGGCTTCAGCTGGAAAATAACCTTCTCTAACGATGTGTAAAAGCTTTCATTGTCTCTTCTGGGTACACAGGGGATCTAGAGGTTGAAGAGTATTTTATCGTAGTCTTGAAAAACAAGTCAGATCTTTTCACCTAATCGATTTCCTGCAATTCCTATTCACTACTATTTTCGCCGGAAGTTTCTGGCTCCTCCTAATTGCAAAAAGCTGTGAAATCTCCCGCTTATCTTTTATTTTACATCCTGAGCTGTCGCTGTGTAGTGGCTCTAATGGCATGTGCTTCCTGAGGCATGATTCCAAGCCATCTACAGGGTTTGTCAAGAACTGGGATATCAGCGCAGAGAAAGCTGGTATCCCCGTCCATTACATTTGCAAGCCTTTTCTGTGCCATTGCTGAAGTGATTCGTTTTGTCATGCGATTTTACAACACTCAACGCTTTTACAAGGTTGACTGAGAGTCTGACGAGTAACTTTTTCTTGTCGAGTGGTGGAACCGGCTAGTTGCAAAAGCCGCTTTGCACTCACTTGTCTGACGACGCTGTCCTTGTGTCCCTGTACCAAATTTTTGAATGACTTGCTTGACGATTTCAAAACTTTGGTGAAACTTATTTGTCAGACTTGCTCTTGTCCAGGTTGTCAGTGTCACGTGGTCCCGGCGCGTCGTACTCAAAGTGGGATGGCCATTTAGTTTCCCCTCCTTTAACCCAGGATATCATTTGATTATTTTCCAGCAGATGGTCGAATTGAGTGAACAGCCACACCAGCGTCAATGGTCATCAGTTTTAACACGCTGCTTCCACATACTCGGTCTGAGTTTGGTTTTCAAGAGAGTTTTTTCCCTTTCGTTTTATCTTTCCGTGCCTAAACGATTTTTTTCGCTCGCTGATATTATCATAAGTCAAGGCTTCAAAAACTTGTCCGCTTTCACCAAAATGACGATCCGTGCTCTTTTCTGAGCTCTCAAAAGTTGACGCAGGGTTTGTCCTCGAGTAATCGAATGCCAACGGGCGGTGCTCGTTATGTGTCCAATTGTCGAGAGGGAGGAGCTTTTAATTGAAGTGCCCGATACGGTTTTAATGAGAGATTCTCCAGGGGATGAAAGAAAGCTAATAAACCTGTCTCTGTCTAAAATCAATGCGGAGCAAACAGTGTGCGTTGAAGAACAGTGGCCGTGAGTAGGCTTTTCGCTTCGGTGCTACCTAGCATACTCGGTGCAGAAGAGAACTAAAATCTTTGTTTCCGTGAGCGTTGTAAAGTAAAAAACCAAGTGGAAAACCAAGTGGTTTTCAATGTCTAATATTTTGTTGGAGATGCACTAATAAAAGAGGGGATACATTTTCTAAAGACATTTTTTTTCTAGAGCTAGGCACCACTTGCACTCCATGCATAAGCCGAAAAAACGGGCACCTGCTTATCTTGCAGACACCTAATATTTCATGCACCCGTCTGATCGACTACCGTCTGTCTGCGAGGCCTAGGTCATCCAAGCTTTGACTAATCCCTCGGAACTCGATCCACCGTCTGCAGAGACTGTGGAATTCGCTTGTCGCACTGACTGACAGCTGCGTTCTCTCTGGAATTCGATTTAGCTAAAGCTTTCAGAATCTAGAATTACCTACATTTATAATGCTAACAAGATACTCGGTGGGCCTTCCTCTTTGTGACTGATTAGATTCGCCGATCAAGGCGGAAGACGAGGCGCTCCGAGAGGCACTCCGAGAGGCGCCTCGTCTTCCGCCTTTATCGGCGGAAGATGAGGCGACTAGTTGATCTCACGACTCACCTGATGTTATTTCCGGCCATATGACTACAGTATAGTTTATCCTGTGGAAGTCTCTCTACACTGATGCGTGTCTGACAGCACTGCTCTTTAAGCCATAGAATGGTCTCCTCTATTACTGCTCAGTCGCAACCCCAGCTTCCATCTGGCAGAACTGGATACAGGCAGTCGATGGTTCCATCAAGAAATACAGCTGAGTCGAAGATTACGCTTACAAAAGATGACTTGAAAATCTCAGCTTATACTCGAGTATTGGATTTGTTAGCTAGCGATGCCAATTATCAACGAGAAGTGGCTTTGGGAAAGAGAATAGGATTTTATAAATTAGGTGAAGAATTAGGATCGGGTAATTTTTCCAAAGTCAAAGTCGGTGCGCATATTTTAACGAAAGGTAAGCATTGGGCTCCGGTTTCGAATTTTACAGTCACAGATAAAAGCTCGATCAGAGAGCACTGTTTTCGATTTTCAGAGCGTGTAGCAATCAAAATCATAGAAAAATCAAGAATGGACCAAAAAGCTCAACGATTACTTGAGCGCGAAGTAAAAAATATGGAAGAAACGCATCATCCTAACATTATTCGATTGTTTGAGGTACCATTTGCCATCATTTCCTCTGTGATAAGCTGGCTTTTGTGTGCCTTGTGTGAGAAGCTGTCAAGCTACCATAAAAGGACCCTATTTTTAGGTTGTGGAAACACTGACCAAATTGCACTTGATTCTCGAGTATGCTGGCGGTGGGGAATTATACGACCACGTTGTCAATAATACCAAATTGAGCGAGAGCGAGTCCAGATTAATTTTCGCGCAAGTTCTGGCCGCTGTTGTTCACATGGTAAAATGCAATAAGCTTTGCATGTTTGCACGCAGCCGCTGATTAAGGTTCGATGCAGACTTTTGTAACTGGAACTACCAGCTACAATGACACTTGAAAAAAATTTGAGCCTAGCAGGAATTGAACCTGCTCTGGATGCACATCCAGGATTTTCTGGATCTGTGAGAGCAACAGCTAAAATTTCATACATAGCAGCCCTTATGTCTATAGTTCTCTATTCCTAAAAACGAGGATCGCACCCTTAATATATCTGGAGACGCGGTGGCTCAGTTGGTTAAGGCGTTGGTCCTGCATTAATTAGGCCAGCAACCCTGACCGCAGCTCTGTTCTGGCTGGGGACGGCAGCTTAGTAAGCCCGTTCTCGGAGTGGGAATCGCTCTTCGACGGCGATTTTAGGTTAGGTGCTTGGCTCTGGGCGACTGACCCGATACCGTCAGGTGGCGGATGCTGAACGGAATCAGGAAACTGTTCTCGAACACCAGCCAGGAACGTCCCTCCCTTCTCGCCCAGTATCATCCTGACGCTGGCATTGGCATCCCCTCGTGTGGGTGCGCCTATTGGAGACACAAGATGGAAGCTGCCGTGAGAGCTGGTCACCTCGCTTAACATATCAGGACTGCTGGCCTATAGGCAAAACGGGCTAGAAGGCCGGTGGGAAACTGGGGCGGCATGGGGGCCAATCAACAAATAGTTAAAAAATAAGGAAAACCCTTATATATATGTTTTACAGTGAGGAAAAAATTCTGCGATTCAGATAACCTCACCTTCCTCGACTTAGCAAAAATTTCTGGGGCCTTTATAGAGGGGGCCAAATCTGGAGCCTTTATTGCCTCATAGGCGCATTCCAGAATTTTTAAGCGATTTAGGGAGCCTGTTAAAAAGTTTTACGCGGATCAAGCACTTCCTCCAATATTCTTCCTTAGCTCCTCACCTGCTGACCGTTGATTTCTGCTGGTTCAGTGGCCGCTGTTGACGTTGCACCAAATACCAGATGCACGATTTCCACTCAAGATAAAACTCTAATCGTGAATGGAAATAGACCGTATTTTTTTATGAAGAGTTTGCTCACGAGGGCCCTGGTGAGCTGGCCGTTTCAGTATGGGGAAAAATTTCTAAAATAAACCGGAAGCTTAATGGCAACCAAATTAATGTCACAGTTTAGAAAATCACGTTTTTAGATGTGCCCACTAATTTGGCGGTGGCACTCTTCCCTCTGCTGCCCACTTTCCTTATTATCAGAAAATAGACCTTATTCATTTCCGTTTTCACCCCTGGCGCTCTCTACATCCCTTCTGGACAGTTCCGGGTGGACCTGCCCATCCACACCAAGGAATTATCTCACAAACACTTATTGCATTTTAGCATCAGATCGGCATAATTCATCGTGACATTAAAGCTGAAAACGTCTTTTTTGCTGCCCCCAAATGGGTGAAACTGGGCGATTTTGGTTTCAGCGTGGCTGTAAAACAGGGCGACACCCTGGACACATTTTGCGGCAGCCCTCCCTATGCTGCTCCCGAACTGTTTCGAGACAAAAGCTATCACGGAAAATATGTGGACATCTGGGCCTTGGGTGTCCTCCTCTATTTCATGGTCACTGGCAACACCCCCTTTCGAGGCGATACTGTCTCCGAATTAAAGAAACTGATATTAATTGGACAATACGAGATTCCCGATTACGTGTCCCAACTTTGTCAGGATTTGATCAATGGCGCCATGAAAATGGAACCGAATGACAGGTCATCCCTGTTCGAAATGCAAGAGCATTATTGGCTGACCACAGCGCAGTTCCCATCTGCCTACGAAAAGTATAGTGTGGTCCCCAGCGAGAATGAACTGAGTCACAAACCAGCTGTCAAAGAAGTATGGACTACCTTGCACAAATATGGTATTTCCCCCTCCATGATGAAGGATGCTGCTCAACGCGGGGCCAAAAATTCTGTGGTCGGCACTTATCGCATAGTCTTGTATCAAGTGCAATCGAGACTCCTACAAGAAAAAGGACTGCCAATCGGAGGATCTAATGCGGTTGAGGGCACAAAAAGTGACGACGAAATGGATAAAGCCAAGGCTACGACTGCACATCAAAAGTTATCAATGACCAAGCGGACTTCTAAACTTTGCACTATTATATAATCGATAAATTGATTTTTCCCTGATGCGGTGCTCGACTGAACTTACTTCTGGTATTAAACTTCAACATCCTTTCAGTTTTCATTAAATATTGTGTAGCAAATCGGTCATGTCAATTTTTGCAAACAATGCTTTTATAGTATGTGAAACTGTATTTTACCGCCGGAGTACCACACCCAGACATTACCAGGTACCACACAGGTCAGAGAGCTGGACGTCGAGGTTTTATTCACACGGCACAGTTGCAAACACGCGTGCACACAGTAATATCTTTATTGCAGTGCACAGCTCACATTCATTACCTCCTCACACAAGAGGATGAGATAAGACAACAACGCTGTTTTTAATTCGTTAAGGCTCTACCAGGGGCAAGTGGAATAATAACGGTTTTCTCATCCGTCATTTGCGTCTTACAAAACCGGAAAAAGCAAAAACCAGCTGTTACTAAATCTAAGCATTTCTAAACCAAAACTAAAAAAGCATTACTTCTATGATTAGCTTACATTGGCATGCACTACTGGCTTTTTCCATTCCCATCCGTACAAAAATGTTGCCCCAATAACGATCAAGGCGCCCAGAAGAAACATTCTAAAAAAACCAAAAAATTTTTTTCAGAGATCTCGAATAGAAAATAAATCACAAAAAAAGACTTACGTTGACGGTTCAAAATCATCCAAAATGAAATATGAGCATACGCTGGACAAAATGATTGAAAGCGAGGTGGCAAAACCTTTGAGAATATTGTCTGCATATTTCACCACCAGACCAATTATAAGACCACCGTAGGCCTGCAAAGATGAGACAAGCATCGGACAGTTAGTATGCAAATAGAGCAGATATGTCACATGAATAACAAGTTCTGCTGGAAAATTGGAACACGCCCAATCAAACAGAGTGTGCGATAGAGTGCACCCTGGGTGACAACAGGGCACCTAATCCAGACAGGCGCATGCACGTTTCACACAGTGTTTGACAAGACATGCCAAAAAATACAACATAAATAATTGTTGTAGATACTCAAAAAGAGGTCTCATTTTTTAGGAAAACCAGTATTGTCGAGAGGCCAGCCACCTAAAATGCTAGCTTTTTAATTGACGACCAAAGTATGTCAATATATTTGAGTTGTAATCCACAAAGCAGTTTCAACATGCCATGCGCTATTGACTGTACAACCATCCGGCATTTGTCTCCCAGCACACGAAGCATGCCTAAGCCTTACCTGGAGCAAAACGACAATCCATATCACCGTGTTGTACCCTTGAAAAAACCCGTTCTCCCTTATTGCTTTGAAATCGCTAAACAGGACGGCGAAGAGGCCGGAAAAAATGCTGAAGAAAGCTGAAAAAATCCAAAATTCCTCAAAACGTTACAGAAAGATAAAGCAGCACAGCATGTCAGCCGTTTTGACACCAAACCCAGTTTCAAATTGGCTGATTGCATCATGAGAATGTTGCTTCCTTCAGGTGCAACCAGCATACAAGATTACAGTATCTGGACGCTTTTCCCGGTATGCTATGTACTGCATGTGTGCAAATATTTCATCAAAAGCGCGACTGTAAATTACGGGAAACCCGCTTTTGTGGTTGGAACAACATGCGAAACGGTTATCTGAGATGCCTAGGCAAGAAAGCACGTCTTTGTGGCCTCCTCAGTTACATCTTCTAGAAGCGTGTTTCCGTAAACTGACTAATCCCGTCTGTTTCCCGTTTTTCGTTGATACCTAACTGCTTTCTAGTGCCAGGTCTGTTAGTGCCTTGTGTTGGTCCTCTCCTTGTCAGCCGAGAGTTGGACCGCCTTAAAAAAGGTTCTCCTTTTCTTTCCTGGTCCGCTCCGCCCTGATCGCGTGGCAGGCTGGCGGGTCTACACTGGTGCGTCAGCCCTGCTGTATGTCATGGCTCTCACAATCAGTCTTTTCGTTTCAGGTCAATTTGATAATCTACAGCCCAGTGCTGATCAAAAAATCAAACAAAAAAACGAGAGGCAACCTTTTACTGGGCGGCCCTTTCTCGACAGACAAGGAGAGGACCAGCACAAGGCATAACAGGCCTGGCATTAGAAAGCATGTGGATCAATGTAGATCGAGAACTAGTCATGATCAGTCAATCAGTGTTAGCTACTCCTTATCGATCGAGAGACTCCAACTGTAACATGACACGTTAGCTGTTGCTCTTACATTTGCAATTTACTCGCTCTCACTTTGGCTGGCCTGTGCCAAAGCATGTTCAATGTGATGAAAGAGCAAGATAAAACGCCAGATCAGTTTCTATTTACTCCACTGAAACAGCGGTGTAAATTAGAAATCAGGACATGATAGTCTTCTATGGGGCAGTCCATAAAGGTCGACCGCAGAAATCACGATTATTTTACCCCTCCTCCCTGACCGCATGCCGACCAATTTTTTGACCCTCTCAAAAATGGTCGACCACTCCAGCCATATCCCTCTTTCAACGCAGCTTCGAAAAATGCATTTTATACGTTCTTCAGCTTGACGAAGCGTCTTCTCCTTCGAAACATCCGATTCTGATTTTGTGGACGCCTCGAAGACGTCTTCACACAATTTTTCCGTTTCAGATGCCATCTTAGTCGAGGATGTGAAGATAGTGTATTTCAAAATTTCATGGAGGACGAACGACGAAAACAGCTAGAAGACAAAAAGTCTTAAAGAATTAAGCGCGCGCACTACTGTTGAGAATAAAAAGGTGTTTTTGTCATCAAAACCTGAAATCGGTCACTCTCCCCTCCCCAACCAAGGCTGCGGTCGACCTTTATGGATGGTCCTTATTTACTTTGAGCAACATTCAGGACCTAGGCACGTTGAAAAATTCTGATTCTGAGAAATCACCTGATATAGCGTTCGACCAGGGGGGATTTTTTGGGGGATGGGCGCGTGGTTAATCTTTCCCTGTTCGGGATTTGGGAAGGGGACGGAGATGGTCATTCGGGTGTTTTCGGCGCTGGAGATAATCCTGGCGGGGACGGCGGGGATGAGAAACAGCTTTCTGAGCGTCAACGCCCGCCTATACTGTATGTTCATTTCTTTACGAGTTCTAGAAATTTCATGAAGTTTAGGCGATAGCCAATGCGATTCTTGTCAGCGCTCAAAAGAGTATATGCAGATAACGCTGCAAAATAATGAGAAAATTCTTGATGGGAAAAACGCAAGTGTAACCAAGCCTGGCAGGCGTGGGAGGGAGGTGGCCGACCTATACTGTAAGTCAGCGGGACAAAAACTCCGACTGGAGCAGGCAAGTCTTGCGACTATACATACGGCTGAAACATCAACCGGAGGGGTTGACGCCTCCCAGCCAGGGGATAGTATCGATTACTCTTGTAGTAGGCGTGTTTGGCATGTGGAGAAGGTAGTGTATCTGGTTGCCTTAACTGGCCGCCTTATGCACGGAGCAGTATGTGGTTGCCTTGACTGGCCGCCGCATACAGCGTATCGGATTGCCTTCGTTGGCCATTCGATACGCTCCTACAGGCGAGGCTGAAACCCGTCGGGTTGATGTCTCAGGGACCTACGACTAGGTGACCTGCCTGGAGGGTTTTTGAGTCCATCCGCTCCCCGCGGTATCTTCTCCAATGTAGGGCTATTCCGCCTATTACACTCTACCCCACTCGCCATGGCTTACCAGGCGGGGCGTTACACAAGAAACAATATTGGCCGCCTCACAGATTGCAGCGTGCATGTTTTGTTGAATAGTTTAGGCCTACGCCTAAATGGTTTAATTCGAATGGTACACATAGTTTGTTATACTATGTCTCTGTAGTAATTCATGCGACTCCAACTTCAATTCGCTAACTCATGGGATTGCGGAATAAACTGCTAGTGAAGTCGAGAGAGCTGTAAGCCTCCTCGCATGCTGTAGAGTTAGTGATGCACCACCAAGCCTGTGCTGTGCATCGTGTGACTATACTGAACAAAAGCGATCCAGATTAGACATTCTCATGATGTGTAAATTGCGCGATGGACGATGGGCACATAAAATAGCGAGTTTGAAGCACTAAGCATCTTACCGAGCTGCAAATTTCTCATCCACACTGATGTCGTCGAGCCTTTCAAGATTTTCTCAAAATATACTCCAGAAAAGCCGCTGGAGACGCATGCTAATAAGACAGCGACCAAACCTAGCATTTTGTCCGCCCACGAATGCGTTGTGTCCACTTTGGCGCTGGCAACCGAATCCGTTGGCCACTAAAACAAACTGAATATGAAGGTGGTAAATGAATTCGTAGTTTTGCAACCCGCACACCTGAACCAATGCCACGCCAACCATAAGCATAACTAAGGACGTCCACTTGGGTGCATCCAGCTGTTTTCCAAGCATTGCCACGGAAAAGATGGCAGTGGTCAATATTTTCAGCTGGTATGTTACCTGCAATAGAAACCGACGTGTACAGAAAACAATCGAAGCAAAAGAAAAGAGCGCTCGCGCTGCTAGCCGGCTTGTAAAATTGAAGTTTTTAAATTTAAATTTTCCCGCGAAAATTTAAAGTTAGTTTGGGCCTTCCAAAGCAAAACATTGGGTCTTTTTTACTATGAAGAATGAAATTTTTCTTTTGAGTGGGGGTCAAAAACAGCAAAGGTACCTGCACACCCTTGCCGGGCGGGACAGGGGGTTTAAAAAATGAGAAGGGTCCCGTCTTTACAAAATTTTTTAAAAACTTTGAATGGGGGTCTTCGCTATGTAAAAAAATTTTCTTCTGCCAAAAAAAGTAGGGGGCCGGTATAAAACAGTAGATACCTGCACACCCTTGCCGGGCGGGACAGGGGGTCTAAAAAATGAGAAAGGTCCCCTCAAAAAAATTTTTCCAGCATTTTGTAGGGGGGTTCTACACTACCTTGGATACCCAGTCAGCGATGTTTAGACAGAGGCATCACTCAATGGATCGTAGCCATCAGGGGTTCAGCTACAAAAACCCGGAAGAATCTGCATGCAGAGGTGAGAGATTTGCTCCAGGAATTTGTTCTTCAAACATGCGTAGGCTAGACCCAGACTACAGTAGAGTCACTTGCATTTTGCAAACTTCTCTCCATTTCTTAAATTTTACTTTTTTTAGTGAAAACCCGTAGTTTTTTATTCTTTTTGCAAACAAAGCATCCAATAACAGCATTCGGTTGCGACAAGTTACTCGGTTTGCTGAATCCTTCATCTTAGGGCAGGGCAACGCAGGAATTTGGGGTACTCGATAAGTTTAGCCGACCAAACGCCAGAGCGGAGTGTTCATTATCCTCAAACTAAAGTAAGTCAAGACTGCGAGCAAAGCTTGGCCAGCTTACTTGATAAGTAGCGGCGTCCAAATATGATAATGCCAAAAACAATAAGTTATTTTGCACAGTGTACAAAATTGCTGGCACGGAAACTTTCAAAAACTCCACTTTTTTGTCGATCAGTTCAGTGTGCAAAGCGGATGCGAATCGATTGCCAGAGTAATCTAAAAAATTAAAAATAATTTGTCGCATTCGATCAAAATCACAATGACTTCATGCTATGCTCAATCCTTATCTCAAGCAAGCCACGAAATTTCAGGTGGAAGTCACTGAAAAACACAAGAGACTGGGTTTCTAAATGGACAGACCAGTAGCCTATGCGAGCCTCGGAGATCAGAGATTTCCAATACTGCACGGATGGCAAGATGCGGAAAAGGCTGAAGTTTTGAAAGCTAACGTTAGAAGCAGCTAGTGCTTTGATTTCTCACGTTTATGTACGGCTTGGAGGTTTACACGGCGGATATTATACTGTACGCAGGTCTAGGCATACCATATTCATGAAATAAGATCCCAAAACAGGTAATTATCTTGACTACTTCGGCCACTACGATAGCTGTCGACGACAAATAACGAGGTCCTTCAGTTTTCATTGTCCTCGAATATCGAAGGATTAAAACCAAGGCCGTAGTCTGTACTACCAAAACTACCAAGCTGATGTACTTATACTTGGCCGCTGTGGATGCCGAATTTGTTGCCATTTTTTGCGAATTATTCAATCGCACAGCGAGCTGATTTCGTGAATACAAAATTGGCACAGGCTGGCAATGAAATGAAATGTACTGTGGAGGATCCCTCCTACCAAACCAGTAGTGAACGTAACTTCCTAACATTGCCCAAATCCTTCTCGACGTGGATGGAATTGATTGCGCACACCTGCGCAGTTGAGCTTCTTATGCCCGAAAGCGGTAAATTCAAATAATAATATCTTGAAATTCAATATAGCATTACTTCACTGTCATCATGGATCTACTTTACAAGCTGATATTGTAAAGAAGACCAATGCTACTCATGATTGACTATCTTAACTTCAAACTTTTTTGCAAAAACCGGATATTTGCACTTCGTTTCCACTTCTCACTAATAATTCTGTCGTCCGACTCAAAACATTTGCAAAATCTGGAAAGGCAATCTTGCAAACCATTGCGTCGCAAACCAGCAGTACAACCTGTTGCCTGCGAATTACAGGTGACTTACTCTAAAAATCTGATTTTCGCATTTTGAAAAATACGGATTTTCTGAAAAGCCAAGTATACCAGCCTTGCAGTATCTTCCAGGGGGCTTTATATCACGGCATACTCACCTTCTTCAAGGTATTGTAATTCTGTGTTGAGCTAATATACTGCAGCTTTAAGACTAAAATGCAGTTTCTAGCGCACCTAGCAGAGCGGTTGTCAACAGGCGCGGTAGCTGCCTGTTGCCCGGCCACACAGACGCGCAATGTTAAGCGGGCAGTTTTGATCGTTCATAGCTCGACACCAAATCAACAAAAATGCACAAAATTTTAGGACTAAGCCACGTTTGCCATTATCGTGCAAAATTTCATTCAAAACGGTTTTGCGATTCTCGACATCCAAAGTGCACGTTTCGCTGTTCCATAGATGACGACGGAAGACGACGACGACGATGGCGAAGTACTTAAGACAAGTTCGCAGCAATATCCACTGAAGCCACAGAGGGAACGTTTGGTTTTTCTGAAAGCTCTTATCAGGGGTTATTCTTTTGAGGGTGTGATTTTAGGTCCGAGCTTGTTAATTTTTTATGCTCTAAGAACTGGATTTTAGCACAAATACCACCAGCAGGTGGAATATTTTTGTTAGCCGTGCGGCGCGAAAGTGCTGGTTTAGCCGTAGTTAGATGGCCAATTAGGCAAGATGCGTGTTCTGTGCAGTGTTGCCAACTTCGCTGGAAACCGGCGATTTGTCGCCGGTTTTTGACCCTGTCGCCGGTTTTTCGCCGGTCGGGTACCTTCGCCGGTTCCGTTCGCCGGTCAGCCTCAATATCGCCGGTTTTGTCGCCGGTTCTGGAAGCTTCCCTCTCCAGCACTACAGTGTGTAAACTTTGGCATTGACCGCCAGCTTTGATGTTGACGCATTCTCTTTTTCTGTGCCAAGTACGGACATATCATTTAAACCCAGTCCACAAGCTTGCTGTGTATCTCCTTTTTCCTCTTCTCACCCTTTTTTTTGCGTCAAAATTTGGAAACGCTTATCTAGTAATTTTTTATTTCGTTTCGAACTTTCTGGGCAGTACGTCGTTAGATGCCCTGCAGCCCCATCACTTTAGGTTATTACACCTACTGGCTAAGTCATGCCTGAGCATTTCGTCCATTCTCTTGGATAATTTGCAACAATACGGCTCATACAAGGTTGGAACACTTTTCAAGGGAATTTCCTATTTTCCCCGTAAAACTCAGGGAAAATGGTAGGTTCAGAGCCAAATTTAGAAGAAACTGAGAGGCTGCATTTTAAGGCTTAAAGTTTGGCGTTTTTACAATATGAAGTGGTTTAAAGGATTGGTATCGCTTCATCATCTCATCCAAATTCAAATTATTTTCCAACGGCTTCATCTGTAAATGTCATGATTAGGAGATGTAACCAGTTAAAAATTCTTCTACCAAGTCTAGGTCAGGGTAAAAATGTTAGGGGAAAGATCGGATTATTGTCTCAAAAACCTGGGAAAATCAGGGAAAATCATTCCCTAATAGTTTGAACCCTGAAGAAGACGAATCTGCCATCAAATAACTCCTAGTTCGCTTTAAGGAAAATATATACGATCATAAGAGAGGTCAGAAGAGTTGGTCGTTGATGGAGACAGGTTTAAAATTTGGGAAAGAATTCATGATTACAGTGCTTGTTGAAACAGTCCTATAGGAAGTGGCAGCAGAAGGCGATTTTTGTTTTTCGGTAATGCGAAATGCACGAGTTGCTGATGTGAAGTAAAAGTATACAAAGTAGCACTGTGTTTTGATGCATTTTATGATCGCCGGTTTTCTGTCGCCGGTCACTTATTTTGTCGCCGGTTTTTCGCCGGTTTTTATCTCAGCTTTCGCTGGTCGTGTTGTTTCAGGTTGGCAACACTGGTTCTGTGAGATCTTATGCGATAAGAGAAAAATTCGACGCTGGAATCTTTTGTGTGTTGAGATTTTCAAAGGGTCGGGTCGGGTCGGATTGGATTGGATTAGGAGTGCTGTGCCAGGGTCGGCAAATTTTTTTGATGTGAAGCTGAACAGCTTGGGGCTGATCGTGAGCGGATCTTTATGGACCTTAGAACCGCGTGAACTTCCTTCGATTTGGTGGCTACTGAGGCTGCTAAGCTGTGGTTGTGCATCAATATATTTGACGAGTGCACCCTTGCTGGACCACCCATCTGCAATAATAAGAAAACACCATAGTGAATCTCTCTAGCCTCGGATCTTATATGGGCTTATTGTTTGAAACGAGCTTCATTAGCAAACCCCTTCTGACGAATGATCAGTGCAGTCGCTAAGAATCATTTCTAAATCGCTGTACCTCAATAAATTTACTAGCTGCACGAATTTTTCTATTGGGGGGGGGGGGGAAATGCTAAACTCCAGCCTTTTGTGTCGTTAGGTTTAGCTTACAGGTAGCTAGACATATGTCGGCTGGTTGGTAACAAGCCTTTCAATGTGTGACACGATGTCCAACCCAACCAAAGCTAGTGTCAAGAAATCAACTGTAAGACCTTTTTTCTGTTCGCATGTCGCATGCATGAAGATCAAAGACACAGACCAAGAGGAGGATTACCAGGGCACATACAGTATCAAAGCTCTAGCCGTTTGGAGCAGACTGAACTGCATACACAGAAGAATATACCCGCCGGGAGGCCTGGCGAACATTCACAACTCAGCGTGGGATGTGCATTATGCTAATTACAGTATATTGGCATGGCAGCTGTGCTTACAGTAGCGCGAACTTCGAGACGCATGGCAAACAGGAACGTTATCTCAGATTTTTGTTTCGTTGACACGATAGAAGAAATTTTCCAAAGGTGCTCGATGTGTACGCTTATTCAGCTTCAAGTATAAGTAAGCGACACTTCTAAGATTTGCGCCATTCATTTCGGAATTCAAGCAGCCAGCCGAATCAGGACGCCTTGAAAATGAAACCAGCGATAGTCTTGATTTTCCTGATCTTCGTCACGTTGTGTGCAGCTAATGTCGCGAAAAGATCTCATACAGACGATGAAATAGAGGACGACGATGGCGAAGACGTTGGGTCGCCACATGGAGAAGACGCTGGGTCGCCACAGGGAGAAGACGCTGGGTCGCCACATGGAGAAGACGCTGGGTCGCCACATGGAGAAGACGCTGGGTCGCCACATGGAGAAGACGCTGGGTCGCCACATGGAGAAGACGCTGGGTCGCCACAGGGAGAAGACGCTGGGTCGCCACATGGAGAAGACGCTGGGTCGCCACAGGGAGAAGACGCTGGGTCGCCGCACGGCGAAGACGCTGGGTCGCCACACGGAGAAGACGGAGGAGATGAAGAAATTGGGCCGCATGACAATGAAGGCGTCGAATCAGAGCGATGACATTGAAATGATGATCCAACGCTACATTCGTGCTAGTGCAGCACAGTAAGTGAGTCATGAGTGAACGTGAGTATGAGAGACCTCGCGTAGATATGCTGCAGATGCAAAGCGCTTCTGCTATGACTGTTATTTCAAAATAAATAACCTTGTTGACTAGCGAGAAAAGTCGTCAGCGTTAGTCTTGTACCTCCTCCTGGAACAAAGCCTACGATTAAATCCGTGCAACAACATTAGCTTTTCATTTATCCGCCGTTTAGAGGCTGACATGCCATTTTCTGCTAGCGTGGATACAAACATTCACTACAAAAAGCGCAGCGAAGCTATCAAAAGTCAACCTAGCGAGCCTAGCGAGTTAAAAGGCGTCTACCCCTCACGCTGGGTGTGCACTTACAGGGGGTTCGACTCCCGTCTGGGTAAAAATAGCTGTCAATTTATGCCCTCGAGTGCGCTGCATAGTGGCCTGGAATGCATAAGGTATGACATGACGTGGACGCTTGTATACTTGTAATAGTCGACGATGCGTTGGTGCACATGGGAATTTTGCTTCAAATTTTACGAGCAGATCGTTGATATAGGCGGTAAATAAAGCGGCGAAAATAAAATTTTCTCACAATACAACTCATGCACAGGCTTACAGAAAAGTAAGGGATTTTTAATCCATGTAAAACTGGCTTAGGCAGCTTGCAGCGGGAAATTTTCATTTTGCAATGTACAATGCCCATGAAGTTGCTCATCAATCGCTTGCGACTAGTGCTTGCGCCTGTACCGTTAGATGGCGCTCGGGGGGGGGGGGGGGGCTGGATCAGATCATGGTGTGACGTCCCATTTTCGTCATCGCTTTTTCTTCTCCTTTGTAGAGTACCTAGTGCTTCTAACATTGTTCCATGATCCTTCAGTGTGCTGCTATGCATTCGACAATGAATAAAGAATAAATGAATGTTTTCTGATTTAAAAACTTGTCCCGCGAGTCATTGCGCCATTTTTGAGGGAGCACCTCCACGCTAGGTCATCCTGGACTGGGCGCCGACTTCGTCAGACGATAGCGAGTGGGCTGTGAGCCCTGTCGGTGTTCGACAGCCGAGACGGTGCCCTCGTTCAGCGTCCGTCTCTGCATTCTCTGCAAGCACCTCGGCGAGGGCTTGTGGTTCGCAAACCGACCTCCATCACCAGGGGTCGACCCGGGCCGAGTCCAGCTACTTGCTCCCAATCAATACGGAGAAACGAATACCAAACCGCCAGCTCCACCAGCCCGCTGTGTCATTGCGTAAATCATGGCGAACGTCTCTGTCCAAGTTTCTGTCCTTACTTCTTGGTCTAGCTGCTGAGAAAGGCAGTGTGATACGGTCAAAGCCCTCGCCTCAAGATTTTTAATTACAAACATCTAGAGCCTGACACCTTTAAGACTCATTCTCGACACAAATTTTACTGTTTCACTAAACTCTACACAAAGAGGTGTTATCAAAAGACGCCTACCAACACATATCCCCGCGAAACTCAAGCTGGCAAATTTGCACGAGGCTACCCCGATGTCATGCCAGGCTCATCTTGAGAATTGCGATTTGACTCTGGACCTGATGGAAGTCAATGGTGCTCATGATCGTTTGCAGAATGTGCACCTGTCTGTTGACTCTCGAGACCACTGGTCGACGCAACCTCGGCTTCTCGTGCATTAAAATCGCAATGCGTGCGCTTGGGCGAATGTTTTTTCGAATGAGTTGGCAATGTGTGCGAGTTGTCGCGATTCGAGTGCTTATGCACACCCAAGTGTTCCGAATTGATGTGGGATACAATATGCTTCATCAGTTTCTTTTCATTCAAGAAGCCTTTGTGACAGCTGAAAATAGATGTCTAGTTCATTCAATCTAAGGGATTTATTCTGGCTCACAGTGACAGCATGCAGCTACCTGTTACACTCGAGGAGCTTTCTATTTTCGTGATATTGCAAATGACTTTTTAAGTGGGACAGTTTCGCAAAATCTTTCTCGCATCCAGGAATTGCGCATTTATACGGCTTCTCTCCTAAAATTGAATCGAAATCAAATGACTACAGTCCTAACTAGAGTTCTCGACTTGCCTATGTTAGTAGGAGTGTTCTGCTGCTGATGAGATAACTGTAAAGAAATGAAAATTTCATTGTGATCGATAATAGCCGCTCTTTGTGCATGGTTTTGTCAAAATTGTGTTTTTCATGAGACTTGCGAGTGCGAAATACGAAATACGAAATATAGTATTTAGTTTGTAGGAAATGATTTTTTGTGATCTTTGTCGAGTTTATATAGCTCCGTGCGAAAAGGTCTTTGCTGCCCTACGTCTTCAAATCGTTAAGCTATCGTTGTTGGTAAGATGAGCGTACTATATGGCGGACCACAGGGCCCTGATGGATTCAAACAGTGAGCTGAATGGGCTAGATACATACTGTAATTGATGTCATAATTTGTTCGCGCTCTGTAATGTTCTTTCTGGTAACAGTGCTAGTTAACGGATATACCGCATTAGCAAGACATCCTCACCTGCGGATTTTTCCTGACGTGCAGATCAACAATTCGAGCGATAGGAAGCTGAGCGCATGCTGTGAAACCCATCAGAATGTCTGACCCTTGGCCAATTGCGGGCCGCACGGTTTCATGAGCTCTCACAACAGGGAGCCCCAGCGATGGGAAACGGGCCACGCTGACACACTAAAGATAGGTCACGATACTATAGGCGTATGGTTCTAATACCAGGCAGGTAGCGTAGATGATGGTAAAACTGGTCATAAACAAAATGCTTGAGCCAGCTCGAGGTGAAACATTGCTTATACATGCCCCAGCAGATTTAAGCCTAACCCATAAGGCTGCCTCTTTCATGTGCAACCCGCGTCTCGCTTTCCTCCTAATTGCAGCGCGACACTTACAGTACGGACTCGCTCATGTTCATCTTTTACCACACCACCAAACGCTTATGCGCGCTCGAGGATGATGGGACGCATTACATACAAAATGATTTACCAGGCCGCGAGTCGAACACTCGCCCATAACTGCGCGCCTGGGGCCGTACCACGGAAATCAGGTGGGGGTACCTTTTCGTAAAGATAGGCCTACCTCGAGGTAGAGACAGGGCTACCCTTGCCCTTACCAGCACCACAGAAAGAGGAGAGAGCCAATTGGTGGAGGTAGGTGTCTACCCCTATCTTTTTGTTATCTTGCTCTGGAGGAGGGGGTCAAAGGGGGAGGGTGCTGGTAGCAAAGATCAGGTAATTCTACCTTTTCCCTACCTTCATTTACAGTAGTGGTAGCGGTAGGCCTGTCTCTATCCCTATTCATAACCACTTGGTAATCCTGTCTTTTGGCACTCCCTACCTCTTACCATACGGTAGAGCCCTATCTCTATCTGCTTTCTGTGGTACTGGTCCAGCTGTTGGCGAATATTGGCTAGTGCAGTGAGTATGGATAAAAAGGGATTCATTGAAGTTTAGGCTTGAGATTCAAGCGTTGGCTGCCTGGGGAGTGGTATGCGAGAGTGGAAAGAGACCATGATACTGACAGATCTGGCTCGGATGTGTTTCATCGACAGGAAGTGCCGATGGCATTAAAGCTAGAAGAGTAGCTGCCTAGCTTACGTACATTGTAGCGCGGACGGAATGTCGAAGTGCTGGTAAGGCACCAGCTCTAGGAACCCTAACGCTAAGATCAGTTCGAGTTTCACTGCTAACGCTTCGCTTCCAAAAGGAATTTGTGAGCACCATAAGTGATTTTCTCACCTGTGGATCTAATCTAGTTCTCTTCGCGGTCGCATCAGGCATTTGAACGCATCCGCGTTCAGGATCTGCAGTCATGTTCTTTGAAATAGTCGAACTTTGACCTAAAAAAACGGCCTCAAACGACTTTGACCTAAGGACGCTTAACGAATTGCGTACTGCCTGTTCTCTGGGGCTTCAGGACTCACACACAACCTGGGCCAAACTCACCAGATGAGCACAAACTGTGATGAGCCATATTCGTTCCTTGAGCACATGAATTCCCCAATGCACATACTGTATAAGACCACTGGTCTATGACCATCAACTAACGACGGCAAATAAAACGTAAGCTCACGGTAGGTCGAACGGGTCAGACAGCAACATCTGTGTGCCACTACGTGCAATGACACTGATGCGATCTCTTACGTAGGAGCTACCTTTCATTTCGCCTTCGGCTCTTCTTCTGCTTCTCTCCCTTACATCCGGTCATTACCTTATTACAATCACTGGGCGCTTCTGGCCCACGCAACGTTATTTCTGGCCTAATCATTGGTCCCTCACTCGGTGTTCAGCAGCCCTCTGGACAGCCTGTTGAGCTCGATACAGGGTTTTACTAGTTTCTCTTGAGTGTTCCCGGCTCTCGGCTGATTACGTAGGATCCATTTTTTTAGTTTCTCTCTATCAATCCTGTATCTTACGTCGGTCGTTACCATCGCAGTCACCGAGCCTTTCTGGCCCACCAAACGTTATTTCTGCTCCAATCATCGACTGCTGCTCCTTACTCGGTGTTCAACAGCCCTCTGGACAGCCTGATGATGTCGATTTTTCACTCGTCTCTCTTGTTTATTCTTGGCTCTCGACTGCTTACCTAGGACATTGTTTAGTTTCACTGTATAAATCCTGTGCCTTACGTCCGGTCATTAGGTACCTTATTGCAGTCACTGTGCACTCCTCACCCACAAACGTTAATTCTGGCCCAATCATCGATTGCTTCCGTCTACTAAGCTAGGATTTTCTAGCTCTTCTAGGCGTTTACGAGTATATGTGTAAAATAAGTGCAAGATAAGTGTGTTTTTTTATGAACTTGGTTTTGTATTTAGCAAAAGAAGTAAAGTTTCTCGTAAAAGAAATATTCAGCAATTAAGTGAACCATCAGCTCTAACACTGCCGTTGTAAAAGTGGTCTACTGTGTTCTAAAATAATCTGTTATCAGACAGCGAAAAGGTCAGCCCGTTCACCCTACTCACCAAATGCAAGGCAAACGAGGTTGGCTAGGCTCTCTCGGCGGCACACGCTTGAGTGGGTTATACTTATCCAGACGTGATATATCTACGTTTACGTTGCGTTCTGGGCGAGGCTCACAATCGTACTCGCACGCTCACCCGCAGCGCATGCCTCTGTGATGTACTCGATGCACCATGGAGTCATAGGGTCGACTCCCTGTGGGATTTTATTCTTTCTGTTTTTCACTAAAGGCTAGCGCCCTCATGAATATGCTTATTCATATTTTGGAGTCAGTTCATATTTTTTAGTTTCGGAATACGACTCCCTTTTGTTACCTCGAACTTACTTGGAAACAGTGAGGACATGCTGCAGTAAGGTTGCATCTGTCGTGACAGCATGAGCTGTATGTCTACGTAGCACCTACTCAGTGATGCTAGATCAGGAAGTCCAGCTTCTGTGGAGCCAGCATGCTCATAGCTTAGGCGTACATACAACCTTCTGCATTAGAACTAACGACCATCGGCCTCCATTGCCTGACTCCCAGTCTTTGCCTCGGCCCCCGGCCCCGGGCCTCCCGTACTTGGACGTATTTTGGAGTAAGTTTGGAAGTTTCCGGTTTTTTAATACGATTGCCTTTTGTTACCTATGTAGAAACAGCACTTATGCGGAGCTTTCAGGAAAAGGGGCCATCCGTAAAGGTCGACCGCACAAAATCTCGATTTTTTGACCCCCCTGACCGCATGCCGACCACTTCTCGTGAACCCACCTCAAAAATGGTCGACCACTTCAGCCATACCCCCTTTCAAAAGCTTTTTTGTGAAATGTTTCATCATATGCTTTCTCGAGCTCGACAAGGTGCCCTCTCCTTCGAAGACAAATCTTTTTTTTTAGACAGGGAACAGATTTTTATTTTGTAAAAGCCTCCTCAAGCTTTTCCCTCACTTTTTCCCATATTTTTTAAAAAGTTCTGCGGGTTGAGCCGCACCAGCCCAGTTCTCCACGGGACTTCCAATCATATTAGCTGCCCAACAGTCATAATATGATAAGCGAGGCTGTCAGGTGACAGGGATAGGCATCGGAAATGGTATGCATAAGCATGGTACACTCTGATCCATCATATCTGCGATGAAGCAGTAGCGATGAAGAGACAACGGCAACATCGGCTCAAATCGATAATGATAGCAACACTGATTTTACTTAGCCCAGGTTGATCTTGCGAGACGTGTATCGAAACTGCGAATGAACTCATCAATATCAGCTTATTTATAATGACTGAAACTCGACCTGATAAAAAGCTTTAACAAACCTGGATGACTAAATGGTTTAGTGAGGAAAATAGACTCATCTCCTTAGCGTGTGCAGACAATGTACGACCTTAAACAAACAATCCCGATCACGATTGGGCTAGCTCTGATCCCGATCCCGGAAAAAGGTGATCCCGACCTATCTCCAGAGGTGACCAGCTCTCACGCCAGGCTCCTTGTGTCTTCACTGGGAGCACCTCCACGCGAGGGCGTGCTGGGTGAGAAGGGGCTTGGGCTTATCGTTAGCTCAGAGACCTTCCCGACTGGTGTTCGAGGACAGTTTTCAATTCTCTACTCCTTGAGGGCGTCCACCACTTGACAGTAGCACCGGAGTTGCCCATAGCCAGGTGTCCAAAATCAGCGACAAGCTACTGAACTGCTCCGTCGGAACAGAACTTCGACCTCCCAGTCAGGGTTGCCGTCCCCAACCAACGCCTTCACCAGCTGAGCCATCGGCCCCTAACCCTTTCGGATCAGATGCCCTTCCAGCTGGGAATGAGAGTACTGATGTCATATATTTAGGTTTTAACTATACGCATATGATTACACTGTTAGCTATGCTTTTGCACCGTACATTGTTTTAAGTGTCCTGTCAGTAGTTGGAAGGCTGAATCATAGGCCAGTTAAGTACGTGAGCTTTGGTAGGAGGTTTATTCACTAATAATGTAGCGGGCTGGTAAAAAGGTCGCTTGAACCGAGAGTCCGTGTACAGTACATTACACCTTTTGAACTCGAAATTGCATTATCGAGAATGGACGACCAAGGAGAGGAGAAGACAAAAAGGCTTGAAGATTTGAACGCGCACTATCGGTGAAGATAGGTGTGTTTTTTGTCATCAAAAGCTCAAAAATTTGCTGTGGTCGACAATTGGCCGCTACCCCTCCCCCCCCCCCCCCTGGAAGCACCTGACCAGTTCCCTCCCCCCCCCCCCCCTGCTGCGGCTGCGGCTGCGGTCGACCATTTGGATGGCCCCAAACCAACTCTTTCGTCCGTAGCTTTAGTGGTTATTGCTGCAGACGTGACTCAAGTACGTCGTCGTCGTCATCTCTGGAACACCGAAACGTCCATTTTGGATCTCGAGAACGGCTAAGCCATTCCAAGAAACTTTTGCATTGGCCATGGCAAATATCTCCAAAATTTTGTGCAATATTGTTGATTTCTTGTCGAGTTATGAACGATCAAAGTTGAAATGAAACAATGAATGCGTGCCATTTACGATTGTTGAAATCGAGGCTATGAAAGTCAAGCGTGCCATTCGTACTGCATGTTTCCGTGGAGTCCGTCCGATCACTGCTCATGAAGATGGCATCATCGACGCGTCATTTCGATTTCCTGGAAATGCAGAAGCCCAACTGGAAGTCCTCAACCGTATTGGTACCTATCAATCGAATCGCTCGGCATTATACAGGTATACCCGTACATATATGTTCATGGCACTCATTCGAATTGTAGGCCCTATTTAAGACCCTGTATGTATGTGAATTCATGCAGAGTTTTTCTTCTTAGGCACAAAGGTAAACAGTTTATTCCGGTACACAATGTTAACGAGCTGCCTGTCGAATACCAAATGACGCTTGAGGCGCGTCAGCGCTTTGATCCGCATGATCACGGTCCGATTGCACCAGCTGATCGACTGCTTTTGTACAATGGCGGAGACAATTTTTTGATCTTTTGTTCGTTGAAACAACTCGAGGCCTTGCATCAGTCAGAATTCTGGGTGGCGGACGGCACATTTGAAAAATGTCCAAGGCATTTCAAGCAACTGTATACCATACATGGATTCGTTAATGGAGAAGGTAATGTACCGTGTGTGTACTGTTCAAACAGCAACACCAACACTTTGGTTGCCTGTAGGAATCCCATTATGCCACGCCCTCATGCCAGACAAGACTGAACAGTCATACAGACAACTCTTTTTGTCGTTACGTAATGCGCTAACTGACCGATTCCAAAGCGTTGGTCGCCTGCACACTGTTCTTCTAGATTTCGAGATGGCTGCTCATCAAGCAGCTCGGGCAGTGTTCGAGCCTGGTAAGTTTGAAGGTGGCTGTTGCACTTGGCCTAACTTGTAGCTACTATGTAGTATTGACTGCTTTAGAACAGGTGATCACGCGTGGATGCGTCTTCCACTTTGCTCAATGCCTTTTGCGCGAGATAAATCGGTTGGAACTGCGAAACACGTATCTCGCCGGCGTGCAAAATCCTGATGGTCCCGGAGTTGAAAGCCGATTTTATCGATGGGTTCGAATGCTGCAAGGCCTTTCCCATATTCCGCCTCATCAAGTTCAGCAGCTATGACACGAGGTTTTGCAATTTCCTCCCAGAGCTGATCAGCACCTTGGGGCGAAATTTCATGCGTTTAAGAACTATTTTCAAGTAAGTAGACCAAGTAGCCTTGTCACTCTAGCAATACCCTGTGTAATTACCAATCTAAATTAAATGAACATATTTTATATCGTACATGGATGAGAGACTACCGCATTTGGAATCACTTCGACAACGTCTGGCGAGTATGCGCGCGTTTGCAGGGGAAACCTGGCCCTCGGACAACAAATCATGCGGAAGGATGGCACAACCGTTTGAATTATGATTTTAAACATGGTGCTCAACCGATGCTTAACACCTTTCTTCACTGGCTACAGGGTGCCGTTCACCGAACTGATGTAAGTTAAATGGGTAACTAGTTCTATTCGACTCTGATAGAGTTGTTTAGGTCTTTAGCTGAGGATCAATCAGCTACTCGGTGGTGCACAGCCTCGGCCAAGGGATCCAATATACTCTGGAGTGGATGAACGAATTATGGATGCAAAAGCAAGGTTTATTCATCACGGCCCATTCGTCATTGGAAGAATTTTTAGCCCACAAGTGAAAGCGTATTTATTGCACATATCTTTCTTGTTAGGGGGTATCAAAGTTCAGGAGAATCAGGCTGATCAAAATATAGCATGGAACGGTGTGTTACTGACACCCTGGTGACAAGCTTTGTACGCTTACACGTATGGTCCATGTAATATTGCCAGTTTCCTCAGTCTTTTCTTACTTTACCATTTATGATATCGTCTAATTTAACGCTTGATCTTATTGCTTATTGATTGCATATTGTAGCAACAGAGCAAAGAAAATTTCTGCACACGTTGAAAATTTACGGATGAACTAAACTAGCGGTTACAGTAGGAGCGCTCGAGGCGCGGCGGCCGTGTTTGGGTGGCAAGTAAAAAAGCACTCGCTAAATCGGGACACTCGCGGAAATGGGAATGTACGCGCGGGACCATGGGCGATTCAAGGCTGGCAGCAACACTTGGATCGCCACGCAATGCCGACCTAACCACTTATAACAAAGCCCGCCATTTTCAAAATCTGCGTAGTGCACGCGTATGCGCATATCTTGTTTAGTAAACAATCTAACCGTGCTCAGGAGCAGACAATTGTTTCCGCTGTGCGATAAGTGGTTCGGATCAGGGGCCAGCGATCCAAGTGTGCTGCCAGCTCTGGTTCGCACGATGGGCGACGGCGTGTATATTCCCAAAGAAAATAGATAATACATTGCGGAAACATGCAGTCAGAGAGAAGATGAGACCACCGACTGCTCCGTTCAGAGCGGCTGATCGTGAGTACTACAGCACAGACTTCGTTACATAATCAGGCATGTAACCCTCGCGCCTGTTAGACCATGGCGAGTGGTGGAGAGTAATCGATTCTCTCCTGGTTGGGAGACGTCAAGCCATCAGGTGGGTACATTTTAGTGCACAGCTAGTGACCTGAATTCGTACCCGTCCTGAAATTAGGATCGCGCTGTGAAACTGGCCCCTGCTGATTGTGAGTCTGTACTATTAATTAGCTGACCAAGCACATGCTTATCCTAAGCACTGACTTAGCCTGATTAGTAGAAGCGACTCCTGTCAAGGAATGAAAGTTTTGCAACTATTTAAAGTGCAATGAAAGGACTAAGGTTAGACTGTAAGACAGAACGTACATCCTTCTCCTTTCTAACTATGCTTCAACGCACCGTGTCACCGTCGGTGCTGTGTTTAAATAACTCTTAGCAAAACATTGTCTGCTGCAAGCGCTAGCCGTCGAATTGACCATTCTACACGTTTTCATGTTTTTGTTTTGCCGCTGCGCAGTCAATTGCTTAATAGGGTCTTCATCAATTATTGTACCTCATTTTCGGAAAAGGGCACTAAAATATGTTTTCCAATTGCTTGAGAACGATGAGTGCAAGAACTGCGCTCATTCGGCCATCACAACGGCTCTTATCTGCACAGTAAGCTCCCAGTTCCTGTGTCGTTTCTATGCGTTGTTGGTGAGACAGAGCTAGATAAGAATCGATTTCGTTATTTCACTCTTTTGTCATTTTGAATGTATGAATTGTTTTGATTTTTCTGCACAAGGTCAAATTTAGGAATTCAAGACAGTAAATACGTTTTTTGCAAAAATGCAAAATGGAAACCTAGTCTTTGTTGTTTCAGAGCGAGCAAAAATGACGAATTCGATATTGTGATCATAGGTGGTGGTATCGTTGGTTGTGCAACTGCACGAGAATTGCTCATTCGATATCCTAGCTTGAAGTTGGCTTTGGTTGAAAAAGAGGACAAACTCGGTATGTGATTGGTCAAATAAATGTTTACGACTCCTCGACATTGCAAGCTCTTCCAGTTTGATCCTTTATGAAGACTAAAAATCATGACAGATTCTTCTTGCATTTCTGATAACTTCTTTTTTAAGCTGCCCATCAAAGTGGCAATAATAGCGGTGTCATCCATGCGGGCATTTACTACGCTCCGGGCTCCCTGAAGGCGAAACTTTGCGTCCGGGGGCTGAAATTATCGTACAAATATTTCGATGAACATAATATTCCCTACAAGAAATGTGGCAAGGTAGGGGCTTGTGGTCGGCATCGTGTAAAGCTTTGGAAACTTCTCTTATCACAAACTGGATTGGACTGGCAGGCATCTCTACTGTACGTATGATTTGGACTGCCCCCAAAACATCGGGAGTCCTTTAGTTCTGGTGCTCCGACCCCATGCATCGACTCATAGACCCATTCTCCTCGCTTAAAGCTACGGTTTTTTTTTTGAAGTGCCCTTGCACCCAGTCGCCTAGCCTGACCTGCACAATGTGTACGTAGGGGTTCTTTGACCTGCGCTGCCTACCCTGCGTTTTAATTTTTGTGGGCCGAAGCTCGTTTGGCCAGCCGGCCAGCAGTCAAATCTTGTAAGGAAGGGTGTGCGGGGACCAGCACACGCAGCAGCGTACTCCTGTGCGTCCTCCACTAGAAGCACCTCCCCAAGAGGCGTTGTCCTAACTGCTCTACTTGTGACCGAGGCTTCTTGTTTCTATCATTTCCTTATCCCACGCTGACCAAACAGCCCTGCCATGCTCCTGGCGGCTATCCATGTGCAATCCGCCATGCACCCAGCCATCAGACGAGCTAACAATTATCCAACAGCTGGTTACGACGCGCAGCATGGCGGCCACCTTTCTCTCACGCCCCTGCGTAGGAACCTGAATCCGCTCGCTTTGTATGGGTGCAAACTGGTGGACCTCAACCTCAACCTCAACCTGGTGGAACTGACCTCAACTGGTGGATATGATGAACTTTCTGGCAAAAACATACTAAGAGGATATTTACAATAACGTTAGTGTGTTTAGCAGGTGAAGCCAAACACTGGATTCGAGCATTGAGATTGAACAGAATGCCCAGTAAAATTTGGCCAGGATCATGTCCGAGGTGGTGTAAGGGGAAACATAAGATCCAGTAAACCTGTTTACCATCCGACTTGCGAGTTAGGGTCTTACAGCGGGCGTGTATGATCAGGCTATCAGCCACTGGACTCGTACGCAATCCTGTTAAACAGCACCATCCTGGCGCCTAACCTACGGTAGAACTACCTTGCCAGTCTGAATTTTTTCCGGACAGAAGCATCTGAAATCCTGTCGCCTCATATGTGTAGCGAGGTAGCTCATGCCTTCTGGATGGAGCCACCTCTTATCCGGCACAGGAGTATCGTGGCGTCAAGTTTTAGTCCCCATCGCTCTGAGCCCTGACGCATGGCCCCTTTTAGCTTATCGTGGCCGTCGACCAGGAAGAAGTTGGTCGACTGGATACTCTCTATCAAAGAGGTATAGCCAACGGCGTGCCTGACCTCCAAGTAATCGATGGGTCGAAAATAAAAGAAATCGAACCCCACTGCCGAGTAAGTTAGCACCATCTTTGAATGACCAAATCTATGATCATTTTAAATACCTAGGGCGCCAAGGCAATCTTTTCACCTCATACTGGCATCGTAGACTGGGGTCTTGCCACTCAGTCTTTTGGCGATGATTTCGTGAAACGTGGTGGAAAGATTTTCAAGAATTTCGAAGTGACAGAGTTTAAAATCAACTCAGACAAGGCGTATCCGCTGGCTTTGATTAGCAAGGATAAGAGTCATGTTCGTTGGCTGGATGTTTCTGCCACTGATTTTCCAAAAAACGGTTTTTTAGGCACCTGTGCATTGCAAATATTCTATAGCCTGTACTGGTCTGTACTCCGATCGAGTGGCGACATTGTCGGGTTGCTCGAAGTTACCCAAGATCGTGCCGTTCAGAGGCGAATATCTATTATTGAAACCGGAGAAACGATATTTGGCCAGAGCTAACATTTATCCTGTGCCGGATCCCCGATTCCCATTTTTGGGTGTTCATTTCACGCCTCGGATGAATGGCGATGTTTGGCTGGGTCCGAATGCTGTGCTGGCTTTCAAGCGAGAGGGATACACTTACACTGATATCAGCATACGGGATTTGTTGGAGTCGATTTCGTTCAGGTATGGAGGGTATTCGGCTGCATTCTTTTATGATCGAGTGCTGAAAAATGCGGTTCTTCCCTCCCTCAGGGCTGCGCAAGAAAGTGTAAAGTGAATGATGAATAGTTGAAAGTGCAGTACATAGTGTAAAGGGACATTGCTTGACCCCCTTAGATGACACTACAGCCTGTTTACCACGACTCCCTGACTCCGGCCGCGAAACCTGTGGAGTCTGGAGTCCAAGATCCGCGAAGGAGCGGAAAAAGAGCGTTTCACCACGTGCTCCGAAAAGGAGTCTGATTGCTGGAGCGGAAAATTGACACCAAGGAGCAAGATGTGCAGGTTTAGTCGCACTCTACTCCCCTTTGTATGCTGGAGAGAGGCAAACTGAAAGATGCCATTGATGTCTTTGGTAATTTTGTTTTTGATCTTGCTCACTAATTTCGATTTGAAGGAAATGACAATACTTTAGCAATTCACACATAATATAATTATTACAAATTTTTTAATTTTTAAAAATGAGTTTAAAATAGCGTGATAACATTACAATACTATCGCATGACCCTGCTAAATGTGGACGTAGGCCACGACAGCAGTTGCAGCGCGGCGGGATGGTTGATGACAAGGAAGATATAAGAGAACGACTATGATTCATATTTCGTGGTTGAACATGCTGTAGTTTTATGATATTGCGTGCCCTGCTAAATGGAAACTAACGATAAGACTTGTAGAACAAAGGCTAGGGTGCCCCAAACAAAATAAGAATGAACACATGAGAAACGTGTCTACATAGATTGTGGCATTGGCAGTTTGATTTTTAAGACAGCAGGGTAAAACTGATTACCATCACACTATATCACCTTCACAATCAGAAAAATATAATCTGGTTCTTTCTCGTAAAACCTCATCCCGTTTCTCAAAATTCTTTTCAAAATCGCCCCCAGTTCACGTCGAAACCGATCCTTGACGCACACTGTAGGTAGATACGCAGACACTGGTCGTAGTTGCAGCATGCTATCAGGCTCTGTCATCCTCTTGTAAATTCAAGTTATCGTAAAATCCAAAGCTCGTAGTTCGCCCAATCGTCAGATAATAAATTAATAATCAATGAACTTCATTTCCATCGCTTAGGCTTATGCAGAAAAGGGGTTTAAAATGTGTTTTAGAGTCACGCGAGACTCCAAGGTTTTTGCTCCGAATTGGAGCCATTTTCTGGAGCCCGCACACCATGAAGTGTCTTACTGTAACTTTTGGTGAAACGCAACGAAGCTCCATTGCCACCTGAAGGACTCCGGGCGCCGGAGTCCAAAATTCTGTCTGACTGCAGAATGGTGAAACACTTTTAGCTCTCCAGTCCGGAGTTGGAGTCTCCAGATCGGAGCCTGGAGTCGTGGTGAAACAGGTGCTTTACGCTCCCTGATTGATTGGTGGTCTGGGGCTACGACCAGTGAAACAACGCGACTGGGAGAAGACTTTACGACTTCAAAACACACTGAATAGAACCAGGGCGCGCGCGCAAGGATTGGACACTGAACATTCTTATTGTCTCCGAAGGCGCCACTTTCCAGTATCTCTTGACGCTAAAAATTATGTATATTTAAAAAATTGAAACCACTTGTCGGCGAACAAAAATGGGTCACTGATTTTTTTTTTTTTATTTTTTTTTTTTTTTTTTTTTTTTTTTTTTTTTTTTTTTTTTTTTTTTTTTTTTTTTTTTTTTTTTTTTTTTTTCTTTTATATTCCTCGCTTCGCGCTCCGCGTGAGTATATTGCTTGGTGTGCGCACACCTGGCTGGTGATGCTCAGACACTTTGGCAAGGCCACATGAATTTCGGTGAAAGTCGGAAGTGACGTCTTTTGCGACAACATATACTGTGTCCAACTCCTTGCAAAGTAGCACCAGACTAGCTTGCGAAGCACGAAGTACGTTGCTCATAAAGGAAGTCTGGCGGTGCTTCGCACTTACTCTGGGCATCAAATCGCACCGTCTGGGTCGCACCTTCAAAAAACAAGGCGAGACTGGTTATAAAGATAAGTCATCCCAGACGACTGCTGGTCATCGCTCCGAGTGGTGACGCCTGTACAGTGCAAGTATCAATTGCGACCCAAGTAATGTAACCCTTGCCGCCTACCTCCGATTCCCTCCTCCACTAGTGCACACAGTACTCACGTATCTGAATCCTATTTTTGTCAGTTCCGAGCGAAACTGCAGTTGGCGGTTGAGACCAGCATCCACTGCGCACCAGACAACATCGAATGGGGTATCATTACGACAGTACCCAGACTAGCATGAGATCACAGACTGCACATACTGTCCAGTACAGTGCGTCCTATGCAACATAATGTACAGTATGCCTTACGATTAGTAACATACTGCAGTTAAGGTTTGTTTTTCAGAGGTATGCAAAAACTGATGCTAAAGTACACGGTGTACGGTGTGGGCGAAATGTACAGAAGCTTGAATATTCGGGCCCAAGTCAAACTGCTGCAGCGATTCGTACCCGAATTGAAAGTGGAAGATGTCGTGAGGTAAGCTATTTTATCGAAAGGGCCGTATGTAAACCCTGCGTTTATTCTGAAGTCTTCCCCCCGAATATACCCCCTGGGATCTAACTTGAAACTTGAAGCTCAGGCTTGCTGTGGTTTTCCTTTGGGAAGCTGAAATCGATCATACTCGCAAATAAGTTGATTTTGGTCTGAAGGGTGTCTGCAGAGCGTCAGGAAATACTTGTTCAGGATTTCGCAAACTGGTTAAAAAATGTGCTGACATCCGCCTCGAATAATGTTCCCCGTCTGGAGCCCAGATGAAATTTTATGTCCCTGGGGAGACTTCCGTGTAAACATTTAAGCAGGTTTGTTGCGCCTATTGCAGAGGACCAGCTGGTGTTCGCGCGCAAGCATTGGACGCGAGCGGAAATTTGGTTGATGATTTTGTATTTGATTCTGGTGTGGGAGAACTTGGACGACGGTTGTTGCATGTGCGCAATGCACCCAGTCCTGCCGCGACATCCAGTTTGGCCATTGCTGAAATGGTGGCTGATAAAGCGAAAGAAACTTTCCAACTGGGCGGGCAGTAGTTAGTAGTCACATTGTGATAATGACTGGTGCTGTTGTGGGGGCGTTGGTAGCTGCGAATTCGGGAATATTTGTTAGCATCATATGGGACTGTAATGCTCTCGTCATATACGTGTAGTCATTCTTAGGTGTACGAGAGGCTGTAGGGGCTTGGTTTTTTATTCTGTACTCCCTTACTTCGGTGATATGCAGCAGTGCGGTTTGTATATGTAACAAATGGAAGTTCGTAGAAATTCGAAGCTGTTGGTCATGGAAGAGAAATGATTGTATGTACCTGCGTAAATTCTGAAACTAGCGCCCAAAGTGTGGCCTCGCACTACGCATGGACCCTGTATATCCATTTTCAGATTTGGGTGGGTACAACCAACAAGTTCTAAAATATTTTGTGGTGGAGCATCATACTCCATGGGACACACAAAACAGCGCATAGTTACCAGTGCAAGTGTCACGTTGCTGTCCGACGTGACCGCGTGTGGAGAAGAGTAATCTCGAGACCAACCGCACTAGACGAGAATTATATTACGGTCCTCTGTACTCTACACAGCCCGCCTGCTCTGGCCGTAGCCCTGGCGAGCAAGCTTTCCAATAACGAACACTACACTACATGATATCCACGCGGCAGATACAAACTTAACCCTGACATTCACCTCCCCCTCAGTTTACACGAACTCCTACACGAAACACAAAATATCGAAACGCAAAAATCGTGATCATTGGCGTCGTAAGTCGCCCATCTCCATTGACATCGTACGACCGTATTGTACGCTGTTGATTGAGTTTGACCGACGTCTCCGATTCCTATTGCACCCACTTCCGTCTCTCCTTCACCAAAGCCACACGACTGCGCGTGTCCTTCTCCTCCTCCAAGTACCTCTCCGCGTCTCGCATCGCACGAGGCAAACCTGCCGCCTTGGAGGCGAACACCTCCTTATGCTGCCTGTAGTCGAAGATGTTATCGCGCTCGACTAGTCCGTACTTCTTCTCGCCGAAGAAGTGAACACGAACCCAATTTGGTTTTATAGGCCTCTTATCCGGGAATTCCGTTTCATCCACTATACGTGCTGGCAAATATGGGTGGTACTTCATTTTGGCCCACACTGCATCACCGACCTTCAGCAGTCTTGGTTTGCGTGGCCTATCCACCTCTGGCACATACCGCTTCACCTGTTCTACGTGAACACGCTTCTCTTCGCCAACTAATCCTCCTTGCGGACGGATAATCAAGTTGTGAGCCGATATCACTTGCGTGACACGATAGGGTCCAGTCCAGGAGCCCAACAGCTTCGATGATAAGCCTGCCGGTGTATGCATTCGCTTATACATCACCATATCACCAGCCTGAAACTCCTTCTCCAGTTTCGTATTCTTATCCCAACGTTCCTTACGCTGTTCTTGCACTCGTTCTATGCTCTCATAAGCTAACCTCCGAGCTCGCTCGAGCTGCTGCACCACGTTCTCGCGATATTCGATCGCGCTGCCAAATTTGTTAGCTGAACTCGAGATACCCGTATCGATCACCAACCGTGCATCAAAACCATGCATCAGAAAGAACGGAGTCTCACCCGTCGCTTCATGGACTGACGTACTGTACGCGAATCGGGCAAACGGAACGAAACCACTCCAATTATCCTGGTGATCTTGGTCTACGTACATTCTCAGCATATCGCGAAACACGCGATTCACTCTCTCCACCTGACCATCAGTCTGAGGTCTGTACGCTACCGTCAGGGATCGTTTGATGCGCAATGTCTCGCACACGCCCCGCACCAACTCTGAGGTAAAATTAGCCCCTCTGTCCGACAGCAATCGTCGTGGCGCTCCCCACCGACATATGATCTTGTCTACCAAGATCTGGGCTACCGTCGCTGCCTTGATATCTGGCACTGCGAATGCCTCGATGTACTTCGTCACGTAGTCGCTCACGATTACGACGTATTTACTGCCATCCCTATCTGTAGGGAATGGACCCGTGGCATCGATCGCCACCAACTCGAACGGATTCTCCACACACAGTGGTTTCAAGGGTGCCCGACCCGTTTGACCATACGATTTGTTCTTCGCACATGGCAAACAACTTTGACACCAGCGAAAAGTGTCCTTGTACATGCCTGGCCAAAAGAACCGTTGCCTCAGCTTGACAAAGGTCTTCGTGAAACCCAAATGACCTGCCATGGCATCACCATGCAGTGCGTCAAACACCAAGCGCTGCAAGGATAATGGAACTACCATCTGTATCCAATCCTCTTTTCTCCGTTCTTGCCCCAATGGAAAATGTAGCAATACGCCCATTTCCGAAAGACTAAAGCTCTGCGCAAGCTTTTTTAGCCGCCTCGCATCCCGCGGATCTTTGGGCAACATTCTTTGTTCCAAATAGTCAATTAGCGCCCGACAGAACTGATCTGCCCTCTGTGCGTCCTTAAGTGTCTGGTCCGACAACTCCACTGCTTTTTGTCCGACTGTCTCTACAGCCACTGGGCAAACCATGCACATCGGGCTTCGAGAAAGTGCATCTGCCACAACATTGGTCTTCCCCGGCACATGCTCTACATCAAACGTGTATTCCGACAACTGGTATACCCACCGTGCAATCCGACCTGTGGGTTCCTTGTGTGCCATCAGCCACTTCAGCGGTTGATGGTCTGTCCTCAACAGGAACTTTGCCCCATAGAGGTATGGTCGAAAGTGCTTAACATATTAAACAACCGCTAACCATTCCTTCTCCAGCGCTGAATAATTCTTTTCAGCTTTCGTTAGCGTCCTTGACGCGTATGCTACGACCCATTTGTCGTTCCCATGCTGTTGATACAGCACTGCCCCGATGCCGACATTCGACGCATCTGTCAGCAGTATGAACTGCCTTTTGAAATCAGGGAACCGCAAGATCGGTTTGGACACCAACATCTCCTTTAACGCCATAAACGCGTCCTCGCACTGGGTATCCCAGACGAAGCTCTGATCTTTGCATAGCAGTTTGTACAACGGAGCCGCTATCATGGCAAATCGAGGGATGAAATCCCGATAGAAGTTGCACATACCCAGGAACCGCCACACATCCTTGATGTTCTGTGGGCCTGGAAACTTCCGCACTGCTGCAACCTTCTTCTCGTCCATGTTGATCCCAACCTTCGAGACCACATGACCCAGGAAAGGTACTTCAGCCCTCGCGAAGTGACATTTTGATGGCTTAACCTTCAAGCCCGCTTTCACCAACCGATCAAACACATTGCCGATATGCCGCAAGTGATCGTCAAACGTTTTACTGTAGATCAGTATATCATCGATATACACCAAACAGTGATCCCACTGCAGTCCCGATAGGACCATCTCCAGTAGTCGTTCACATGTCGCTCCCGCATTCACTAACCCAAATGGCATTACCGTGAACTCGAATTGTCCACCTGGCGCTGAAAATGCCGTCAATTCTTGTGACTCTGGGCTCAGTGGTACCTGCCAGTACCCACTCTGAAGGTCCAAACTTGTGAACCACTTCGCACCTCCCAATGCATCCAACGCTTCGTCTACGCGTGGCATGGGGTACAAGTCCTTCTTTGTTACAGCATTCAATGCCCGGAAGTCGATACAAATCCTAGTGCCTCCATCCTTCTTTGGCACTATAACTAGCGGAGCCGATACTGGGCTGCACGACGGTTTGATCCAACCGTGCGTTTGCATCACCTTCAATTGCCGCTCAACCTCTGGCTTCACTGCCTCTGGTATTCTCCGAGCTCTCATCTTGGGCGGAGGCGCCCCTGTCAACACGATTTTGTGTTGTAGCAACGTCGTCTTTCCGATATCACCTTCATGCTCGTATTGACGTAATACGCTAACAACGCGTTTCCGTTGATCCTCAGTCAACTCTGACTCCCTCCAATCGATCTTCGCGATTGGGTCCATAATGGACACCGGTTTACCCTCGGCAGAACCGCAAGCTGCCACCACTTGGTCACCCTTATCGATAACCGTGAACTGGCCGATTCGCGTATTTTTATGCAATACCTTATCGTCCGTAGCTGTATTAGCTACCATCACTGGCACGAGGCCGTCTCCCTTCAGTTTAACCAACGAACGAGCCACAAATAGCCTCTTTTCCGCTCCTACGTTCGTACTGGGTTCCAACCACCCTTGGTCAACAGATACCTCATTGGGCAGCGCTCGCAGCTCAGCCTCAATTATTATTTCGCTCCTCGCCGGAATCACAACGTCGGCGCACACATACACAGAGCACTCAGAGTTCAACACTACTCCCACGAGCCCCTGCTTTTCCTGAGCGTGCGACAAATCTGCACAATACCTGTACCGCTCGCTATGGCATGGGCCTGTAAAATCTGTGCCCAAGATGCCGGTATTCCACCCATCGTGCTCGATATCAGCACTACGTGTCGTTCGACTATCGAACCAACCTTGAGGTCAACTCCAACCTCTGCCTCGATTTCTAGCGAGCCGTCTCCACCTAAACCTTTCGGGCTAGCCGAACTAGGCCTCCAATCTTTACGCGGTATGATTTTCTTCGCCACTGCCTTGCTTATCAGGGTTACGGTAGCGCCACTATTCAGCATCATGGGTACGTCCTGCCCATCAACCTGGCATAACACGTAACTCAACTGACCAATTTTCCATTTTACTGCATTCGCCTCCTGCGAAACTGGCGCCGATCCTCTATGCGGCGCATCCTTGTGCATGCCCAGCACTGTATTACACCTTCCGCCAACCGTATTTTGGCCCTCATCCTGCCAATACCCCTGGCACTCGTCACTCTGCTCACCATATTCTTCAAATCGCGAGCCGTCATCCGAAACAGAATTGACTTTCCCCTCCGGTCAACCGACCGTCCGCGATCATTCTGATAGTTACCACGACTGTAACTGTTGCTACTATTTTCCCGAGACGAAAAATGTCGTCCTCGACCGTACTGGTCTCTGCGACCTGGACTATGTCGTCCTCTACTGCTTTGGAACTCCCTGCGGCCATCTCGCTGCGGATAACTACTACGAGACCTGTGCTGACCGCGTAATCGTTTCTACGATCCACACATTCTCGTGCTATGTGACCCAACTGTCCGCACCGGTACCAGGCCCTGTCGTTTGTACTACCATTCCTGGCTCCTCCGACATGCGAGAGTTGGCTATCATTTCGTGCTTCACCACTATCTCGCCACACAGAGTAGAGCATGACTCGGCTCTTTCCGCGATCGCTTTCGCCACTGATAACCTATCCGGGTTATCTCTGCGGACCTCTTTCTGAATCGTGTTGCGCAATCCTGCGACATACATTTCGCATATAGGCCAGTCATTATCCCGAACCGTCTGGTTTGTGGCCGTAAATGAGGCCAACTTTGCCAGTCGCAAGAATTCTTGTGTATACCAGGCGACTGAACGATTTTCCTGCTTCAGGGCAGCTAGCTGCACTCTGAAAATCGACCTTTTCTCTCCGAGCAACTTTTCCAGCCAAACGGCCGTTGCACGCTTCCAAGAATTCTTATCCGTATCAGTCAACTCGTTCCACTTGGCTAAAGCCTCGCCCGTCAAATACACTTTGATACCCTCCATGACTTAAGCGACGGACCACCGTCCTAACGTACTATATGTACGGAAAGTCTCCAACCACTCGAATGGGTCTATCTTTTCAACGTCGCCCGAAAACACTGCGATCTTTAGACCTGGCAGATTCACAGACGGGGACACTACAGACGTTTGACTGGGCTGCGTACTACCAGCCTGTGGCGGTGAGCGAATCAAGACAGTCAAAGCCTGCATCTGTTCCAGCATTATCTTATGCTGCTCCAATTGCCTCTCTTCCTGCCGTTTCCGTTCCTCAGCCTCTCTCTGCCTGTCTTCTAGTTGCCTTTCTTCCTGGCGTTTCCGCTCCTCAGCTTCGCGGCGCCTGTCCTCATCCTGCCTCTGCTGTTGTTTCTGCAGGAACTCGAAGAACATGGCCTGTTGCTGCATCATCATCTGAGCGATACCCGTGCCACCATCGCCTTGGTCCAGGCGTGGCCGTTGCGGATTCGTCACAGGCGTCGCCTTGCTCGACGCATCGTCCGCTCCCGTATACTCTCCGTCTCCTTTCGGCGGTTTTTTTACTCGTACTTTCATTCATGTACGGACCGAAATCGATCATGGACATTTTCCAAGTACTTTCCCCGCTGCTACCTCCATGCGCAGCACCTTGGTCCCATCCGGCAGAAATCGCCTTGCCAAGTTCCTCTACCATATCCTGTTTCGTTGATGTGGCTGAGACCTTCACGTTGTTGGCATCGCAATAGGCCTTCAACACCTCTTTCTTCATCCAAGGAGGTAACTTTTCACGCAATTCCGCATACGTGATACTAAACTTCGCAGCCATGCTCACCCCAAAGTCTCTGCGCGTGAGTCCACGCGGCAACTTTCCGAGCTACTGATCGAATTCGCTTCAGAGAACCGATCCAGGTACTCAACGATTCCACAAGTGAGAGTAAGCTTCGTCTCCAGCGAACCAATCCAGGTAACGCAAACGAACGTGGAATTCGTCTCCAGAGCACACGAGGCACTCAAACGAAATTCCCAACGTGCGTCTCCAGTGCAACCAATCCAGGAAGCACAAACAGCACGAAACTCTCAAAGTCCGCTTCCAGTGCAACCAATCCAGGAAGCACAAGCGGAACGAAGCGGCTGCCCAAATATCGCCGTCCCAATCCAAGGACAAGCTCCCGTACTACGACCCAAGACCGAATCAACCCCACTTACAGGTATATATACCAATCCGCCACTCTTCTCCACCGACTCCTCTCCTCCTGCCAAGCTCGCCAGAAATGTCACGTTGCTGTCCGACGTGACCGCGTGTGGAGAAGAGTAATCTCGAGACCAACCGCACTAGACGAGAATTATATTACGGTCCTCTGTACTCTACACAGCTCGCCTGCTCTGGCCGTAGCCCTGGCGAGCAAGCTTTACAATAACGCACACTACACTACATGATATCCACGCGGCATATACAAACTTAACCCTGACACAAGGGAAAGGCAAGAGCAAGAGAACTGTATGAGTATTACATATGTTAAGAAAAATCAAATGCTTTCATTCCCATACATCGATCCAAAAAACGCTAAAACGGAAGCTCGGCGGGAATTTCAAAATTACTACTAGGTATCTGTTTTCTTTGGGAATGTACACGCGTCACTATGCGGAGCGTGGAGGGCGTGTATATTCTCAAATAAAGCAGGTTATACTACTGTACTTAAATTTGTATGTGTGATAAGTACTGTATTTTATTATCGATGGGGAAAGCAAGAGGTGCAATGCAGGGACAACCGTCCCGATAAGCTGTAAGCCCCGCTATTTGCTGCATATTTATTGAAAGGCCTGGGCTACTATTCTATCAGCTCGATCAATGATTTGAGATACTTGCTCCAATCGATGACGAATCTTCTTTTGATCATCTGCGGTGCAGCCAATCAGGACTGATTGAAAACGTTGGTCAATCGGACCCTCGGGCGAATCGGGATTGCAGGCGTTCAGGTAACGGCTGCACACCTGAAAGAGAAAGGAAGTGAAAGAGGAGCCGCTTGCGCACGCTGGAAACTTATCATTTTTGCTATTAGCGCCCGCATTTTGTGGTGTACGAGTACAGCTACTGTAAGTCCCCATTCAGCTTCTTTTGCTGCCGCAGCGGGCCATTTTAGATAATTGTACAGGAAGAATACCGAGTCCTACATGATCCCTGATTGCTCCTGGTTGGTGAGGAGCACAAGCACTTTTGATGCAGATAGATTATTCGACAAAAATATAGCTGAATAAGGCAGGCTGCATTATGTGCTTGCTTGACCAGGCTCGGCCTCGGGCTTAGGAGATATCTGCCTTTGATGCCAGGTGAGCAAATTACAGGCTATAGTTCGACTCGCGGCCAGGTGGATCATTTTTTGTAAAAAGTATTCCTTCACACTCGAGCGCACATACGCGTTGGTGATGTGTAAAGCATGAGCGTGAGTACTGCACAGTCAACCAATCTCCGATAGCCGAAAAATCGATCAGGGTTTATGATTAGGAGTTTTTTATTTGATTTATTTGATTAGGAGTTTAAAAACAAAAGGCCTAATTTTAAGTTACGGAAAAGACCGATCTGAATACCATGCTCTTTGTTCAGGCTTAGGAGCGGGAAAAGCCCGACTGTATGATAAATAGGGCATTTAAAATTTGGATTTGAAATTTGGAATGGGGTATTTGGTTATTTGGGCTCAGGCTTATGTAATTTTGGGGTAGGGGGTGAGGTGGCGTGGAATCTTGCCATACATTTTGGCGCTGGTAGGTATTTAGTCTCTCAAAGAAAGCACAGCATTTTCGGCCATTCCAAGGAAATTCGAGCATAAAGTCTGCCTAGAAGTATGGGGCAATCTGATTTTCCGCGCACCCCTCAATATTTTATATCTCCAGCACATTCGAAGTAATAATTTTCACTTATTAGTTAACGTTCGTTATCACAGTTCGCACACCAGAATCTTTCCACGATGAAGAGAGACTGTGTAACAAAATTATTTGAAAAAACAAAGCTGGACTATTTTGAAAAAATCCTTTCGATCTCCAGGCCCAAAGAGGCTAAGCGGGGCAAATAGTGCAAGGTCCGGGTAAAGACCAGGGCAGGGTCCGGTGATACTGCAAATCAAATGTTTGCGATTGGTAAAAACATTTTGCTCGATTTTTCATGTCTGAGTCAAGCCTCGTATGTGTGCGAGCCACACACATACACCTCGTATGTGCATGTGTGTGGCTCGCTACATGGTGAATTTTGGGGCTAAGGAGGGCCATGAAAACGTACTCTACCTAAGAGTACGTTGCGCCAGGTCGAGACTAGACGTGTAGCTCAATCCAGAAACCTCACCTGCCTTGAACTTCCAATATCTTCCTGCAGTTTTATGATCAGCTCCTCGATTTGTTCATAGACCGCCTTCAATGATCGTTCCTGAAATACTGACTGTCAAGTAACCCACAGCAATCTCGCTTGATCAAAAAATACCTGATCATAATTTCTTGGTGTGCTCACATTCACTTCCACTGTCTTGCATCTGGTTAGAAGTCGATTCGAGGTGGCTTCTAAATCTTCTTTTTCGCCTGCAAATTAAGAAGAGGAAATGGATCAGATTTGAGACAAGATTAAGAGGAAGAATAAAACCCATGTGCTTCGGGCGGGAAAGGAGCCGGCACCACGGGAATTACCAGTCGAATGACGAATGAATCAGTCAAAATTAATTTGGAACAGGCCGCACAAAAATTCTATAGCTAACAATTGCCTACCAGTGCTAAGAGCGCCCCGCATGTGCCTCGTATTGAGCTCTCTTGGAATAGTTCCAGGCAGTTGCCATTGAATGAGATCTCAAGGTGATCTCATAATCAATCCGATCCGCCTTATCCTAACTTAACGTCCCTTACTTTGAGAGAGTCGTAGCATGTCTTTGTTCACCTGCACCGTATGAATCATCTCCATCAAACTTTCCTTCTCTTGCTCCATCATGACACCAGTTTCACGCAAATTTTCAACCCGTCTCTCGATCTCGTCCAGCATCGCAATCACTCTCTCACCCATGGCCTCCATGAATTCACACTCCTTAGCAAGTCTTCTACTCTGACAAAATGCTGGAATCGTTCCTAGCTTCTAGCTTTCAAGCTGGTTTTTTCCTAGAAGCTGGTTTATAAGCTACTTTTGCTGGAGAGTTCCTAGATCTAGTTTGCATATTTGCTTGGATCATTTAAGTCATCGACAGCTCATTGTTTACACTGAGTATTCAGAACTGACAGAAAATACTATTCTTGTTTTTAATTTATTTATTTAGTACAATTGCAAATCGATCATGCATGCCTGCCACGCGCACTGGTTCAGCGGTGCATGTGCCACGATCAAAGGAGCCGCTTTTATGGAGGACTGAACACATTTCAACGAGCTGGTCAGACCCTGAATAAGTTTTTCTGCTCTTTGACAGGTCTTTGCGAAATACAGCAAACACTGAGCACCTTTCCCCCTGATCGTGAGCGTGTTTTGTTTTGCAGCGGCAGTGGGCTAGCCATCCAAAACCATTGATGGCCGCTAGGTGCATCGGCTGGAGTGAAAGTTTCCGTCTGTGACAACAGACTGTTTAAGAAATAATGTAATTACGGCGACACAGATGTCCTGGACTTCACTTGTGGCTGAAACATCAACGCGGCGGGTTGACGGGCAATTGCATTTATTTGCTCATAAAAAAATTTGCTGCAGCAGACTTCAATGCACGCGTGATATGCACCCCAGTACGGGTTTCATATGATCAAGCAAAATTTTTACAAAATATTTGAAATAACACAACACCAAACGGTAGGACTCTTTCACCGGTATATAAATTTGATACAACAACATTTATGCTTTGTGCTCCTTTGCTTTTGGATGGCAGCTGCTCAATAAGCCATTCATGGGCCCATTAACGTATCGTTTCGTTTGTTTGCACACGGCGAACCGTCGAAAACGACGCTTTCCGCAGCATCCGCAACCGCAATGACCGCAGCCATGGCAGTGCCCACATCCGCAGTGGTCCCCACACCCACAATGGTCACCGCATCCGCAATGGTCCCCACATCCGCAATGGTTCCCACACCCACAATGGTCCCCACACCCACAATGGTCACCGCATCCGCAATGGTCACCACATCCGCAATGGTGACCACAACCACCGCAGCCGCAGTGACCACAACCACCGCAGTGATCACCACACCCACATCCGCCGCAACCACATCCACCGCATCCGCAGCCTCCGCATCCACAACCGCACGAGCAGTGGCAGCAGCAGCCACAACAGCATCCACAACAACCTCCGCAACGCTTGACACGTGACATGCGTTTGTTCAAAAGCTTCCCCAATATTTGATTAAGCTGAGCATTCAGTTGAATCGATCCAGGAGCTTGGCGTTTGCCACCCCTGCACCTCTTCTGGCGCTGATTCAGCTGGGCTTTACACAGGTGGTTGTATCCTAAAAACGAGCGAGGGTGCACATATTTTGAGAAGAATCAGAGACAGCATGCAAACCAGCATGGATCATAAACTGCCGCTTGTCCTGCTGGCGCGTTGAAGTGGCTCCAGTGAGAGACTTCGATTCTTGGTCGTCATCTGGAAGCGCCTGAAAAGATCGAGTTGGTGTGATACCCGTACAGTGGAGTGATAAAGCGACCTCACATATAGATGGCAGTGAACGCGCACAAGCTTAGTTGTGGTCATGCCATGGCGGCTTAGATGATTTGGCGTAGTCCTCCTAAAGTTGATGGGCAAGGGGGAGGTAACTGGGGCTAGCAACACTCTAACTTTGATCAGTTCGCCCTCTGAGGGCGAAAGTTTTTATTGACGGCTTGGTAAATCCGCCTGAATTCTCGAGGGTATGCCAAAGGACTATGGACGCAGGAAACTGCCAGCTCGAATCCTACACTCGAACAACTCCCTCAATTCTCGTCATTATCATATCAAGAGCACAAAGAAGCGATTCGGTGAATTTGGTCGATTTCATAGTGCTTACCACAATGATGTCACAAGCCTGAGCCACCTACTCTATTTGGTGAAACCATTACCAATACCAACAAGGTAGCCAGAGCAGCCGTATGGTACATGTCGACAGCGGACACAAATAACCCTAAACAATACTTGCTGACAACCTTGTGATGATGATCGACACTAATGCAATTCCTTTTATAGGGCTCCGCCTGAGTACGGTCAATCCGATGTGCCTCACGTTTCCTCCTCTTTCACGCACTGCTCATGACCAGGCAATACACCTAGCCAGCTAGGATGAAAAACACAAAGCGAAAGCAAAAGCAGTGACCAGGGAAAACAGAGACAGGATTGTCACGCCAAAAAATGACTAAAAGCAGGATTTGCGTGAGTTCGTGTGTGTAGTACTGCCTGGGCGTGTTATAAATGGAGCCCAGAATTGTGAAACTGTGATTGCTGACCTTTGAAGAAACTTGGGCTCACCCATACTGCACAAAAAAATTTGTTTTTACTCTCGACCAGAAAAGTTTTAAAGCGGATGTGCTTTTTCATTTTCTTTGTTGGGCTCAATTTACGAGAAAGATCTTTTGGGGCAGCACGAAGCTGGGATATTACCAACTTTAGATGCGCCGCCTGTTTTTGAATGCATAAATATGCAGAATTTACCAAATCGTGGCAGCATTATCTGGCATGGAGACGCGTCAGGTTGAAGATTAGGAGCATCAGTCGGTGTTAGATTTGATAAGTATGACCCCAACACTAAGGCGTAAGTCGAATTTGGCAATTGACATCCAAATAATCATTGTCCCAAAAAACATTGGTGAAATTGACTCTTGCACTTAAAATTTCGGTCCTGTTGCTTCCTTTCAAATAATCCAAATGATGGGCCCTTGGGAAACTGTAGCGCAGCATCATTCGGTACGATATGGCGATGCAAATATTTTGATCTCATTGACTTCTCACAGGTTAGACTTGACAATGACATGGTGGTCAGCAGAGACACTAACAGTCTTCGGACGTTTGTTGGAGCAAGGTTAGTGCCGACGGATCAGTTCAGTTTTCAAGTGACCACCGCCCAACCACCCCGCATTTCCCATCCTGCTAAATTACTGGCAAGTCTTGGCAAGGTTTTGTTAACTCAAAAAATCCTGCCAATCATCTTGGCAAGTAGAATTTCTTGAGATTATCCTGCCAAGATCTTCCCAAGAGAGAGAGCGGGTAAGATTTCCTGACAAGATTGTAGTGAGAGAACCATCTCGCAAAGATCTTGCAGATTCAAAATTCTTGCCAAGATTTTTCCTGTTGTTTGTATTGGCCAAGTAATGGCACCAGCGTAACCAGTATGACCTTATACCAAAACTAACGCAAAACCTTATGACTCTAAGCCAAAACAATTTTTAATTATGCTCGTATTTCATGCATTCTTCCATCAAATAACACTGATCTTGCAAATCCACAGTCAGACATCGGCATTGAAAGCTTGACATATTCCACAAGCAAAACTCCTCTAATAATTTTACACGCTTGAATGAATTGCCATATGGCCTGTCATATCTTTCAATACAGTCACATAGCAACAAATTATCAGGCTTCGGTAATCTATCGAAGATAGTACCAAGAACCTTAAACTTTTCCCAAAAGCGAGAAAGGTCTCTTTAAAGAAAGAAATACAGTCCGGCCATAGAATTTATTGGAATCAAAAAATTTTGCCGCACAAGTACTCGTTTTTCGTTTAGATTCCCGTGACCAAGACCCAACTGACCCCACTTTGACCTCATAAAAAACTGAAACTTTCATGTCTTCATCAGTGATGTCGGGGAGTTGAATCTTAAGCAGGACGAGTTCATCGCCAATTAGCCGTGAGATCTCAGATTTGCTCGTTGTTCTGACAACACCAACTCTGGTTGATTCAGTTTCATCCCTCTCTGCGAAGTCTGCAAGTAACGTCTGAATTATCCCGCCACCACATTTTTTTAGCCTTTTCCAATGCTGAATAAACCGATGTTCAGTCATACGTCTCGCGACTTGATTGAGCGTGCCATGAGTGCTGGAGACAAATCTGGCGTAAGTACCATTAAAACTTTCGAAAGCGAACGTCGAGTAATGATGCACTGGTCCCAACAAACGAACAAAATGAGGCAGGTGTTTCAGGGAATGCGCATTGAAGGTTTGCGCGCCATCACCCAAAAAAGTGAGGGCAACTGTTGCCAAATCGAAATAATGTTATGTCCCCGCTTTAATTATGGCTACTTGATTGCGCAAAAACTCCAACCCCGTTTCAAGTGCAAATTATTATTCCAGACTAAATCCAACGTAGTAAGAAAACCCAGATCTCCTGAAAGTACGAAACAGGATTATGCATAGCACCCTAATTTCAGGAAACACTGGATGGGTATCAATTACTAGCTATATTATTTCATTACATAAGTAAATGTCCAGAGAAGGAATGTATGTCGGAATAAGGCTTCAATTTTGGTGCCAGACAGTGGAGGAATGTAAGCGTTGCTAAGGCCAACCGAGTGCAATAGGCGTGATAACCATGTCAGCTAACTGTGCGCGCCAAGTCCAAAGTGATCATTGAAGTGTTGTAAGCCACTAGCACACATTTCGTCGCATTCACATCAAATAAGCTGACTGATCATTGACAAAGATTCGATTTCAATAACATCCGATGTAACCCGAACAATAATCTCGTTGAAGAGAATAGTCCAATGGAAAAAATCGATGATCTCTTGCACACCTGCCGACAATAACTCATCCAAAAGCGATGGAGTCAGGCCATACAGAAGTAAATGTTTTAATTCTGACGCCTTGTACTAATTCAAATTTTCTAATGATGGCATTTGACGCTGGTAATCGCATGGAAATTTGATGCTCATCAAGATGTCATCGACTAGGCGCATTTTTGCAGATTTACCAAGGGTTCCACGGGGTACGATGTTTCCCTGCAAAATTGCTCTTTCGCTTCAAAATTTTGTTCAGGTTTTGTTGAGCAAGAAAACTGATGGCGTTGGAGCTCAGTTGTTCGTGGTTGATGAAAATTTCTTTTTGGATACAGAGGTGAAATTTTGCATGCTTTCTGGTATTTTTGGCCAGCTCAACTTGTTTTGTAGTTTAATTTCACTTGGCGGGGAACAAATATCCGGGAAGAAATAATCGAATTTTTGATGGGTCTTTAAATCGATGTGAATAAGCCAAACGTGATATGACTTCGATCGTTCGCCGCTTTTATGGAGCTCGTAACCTCAGCCGATACCTTGGCACAACGTCAAACAAAAACGACAAGCGATCACGTCCAAAACTAAAAGATCGGGATTTGCATGGATTTGAAATTTGTTCATGTAAGCTTCAACACTCTGACACTTTTGAAAATCACACGTTTTTAGCTTTCAGACGTCAGCAAGAAAGTAATGTTGGAAATCGAGGTGGCTAAAAAACGGTTCGGACTAATTGCTGCTGGGGAATCAGCTGATCATCAGTTCCAAATTGGTCAAAGAACGGCGCATCCTGGAACAAACAGATTTGTGAAGAAAGTATTCGAAAGTGCTGCGCGGATAAACCGAGATTACAAGAATAAGAGAACAGGGTATGAGAACGAGTCTCTTTATTTTATAAAGTCTTGCATCTTCTTGTTTCAGTTTTATATTGGCACATTCGTTTTATTGGGATCTTTTGAATCGACAGCATGGTACTGAGCATGGGAAAGTGTCGGATGCGTGGTCTATATGGGACGAGTGTGATATCGAGGATGATCAGAAGGATTTCGAAAAAGAATTTGATGGCTCCTTCATGCTCAGGCGAGTTGTAGAATTGGAAGGGCTGTTGAAATTGGCTTTAAAAGATGGCGAAGGGGCCGTAGCTGCTTTGAAAGATCGCTATGATGTTTGGGGTAATGTTATTTAAAATGAGAAGCTAGATAAGTTTTTTGAGACGTCATAGCGTAGTTATAAAAGGATTTTTGAGCTCTTAAAAAAGTTTTCCCAAAAAGTTTCTAGCTTTAAAAACTGGTAATTTTTTTTATGAAGCTAGCTTTTGCTAGTAATTTGTGAATTTGATGGTGAAAATTTTTTGGAGTGATTTTGAATTTTTTTGATGGCGTGGCGTACTCGTTTTTTTGCTCTTGCACTTGTGTGCCAGCCTTGCCAGTGAGCCTGCCATCAGTCTCCCAATGTGCCTGCTATAATATTGCCTTCTGGATGCGTGGTAATAAAGTTAGATGAGTGGATAATGAAAATTGGCTTATTACACATCTTTAGGGGGGATAAGGGCACTATGTGGGGTTTCATCTTGTCAAGATCTGGTCGCGAGATGTGCAATGATCTTGCCAAGAATCTTGGCAAGCCAACAAATCTTACCAAGATCTTACCAGGTGTAGTGGCAAGGTCTTGGTACTTTATTACCTATGTTTTTGCCTGGGAACTTGCCAAAATTTCAAGAAATGGAAAATGCGGGACCCGCCATAGCTGGGGAATGAGACCAATCAGCAGGCTGCTTACCATAGGCCAGCCAACCAGACGCCTATGCTAAAGGACGATTTTCGCCGGCTAATAACTCAAGAATGGTTGGACGACAATTTTTGATATTTTGCACACTTTGCAGAATCGGCCGAATCTACAATCGTGCCATTTTTTATCGAAATCCGTCCGGCCGTTGTCGAGTTCCAGAATACGCGATTTCTTGTTCAGGGGGAGAAGACGAGGAGGAGGATAAAGATCAGGCTAGCGCAACAACCAGAGGTCGTACAGTTGTAAATTTGAGTTTTTCCGAAAGCTTGCGCCTTCCGAATCTACCTTTTGACATTCGTTTTTCGAAAGCTTTAGTTTCTGAAAAGTTATTCCAGAAAATAATCACTTCTTTGGCTTTTCCAACCAGTCGCTCTTCGAGTACTCAACAGATTTTGATGAAAATTTACGCAGGAACAGATCTGACCTATTTTGCAACGAATGCAAAATTTCAACTTTTTGGTGTAATCATTTTTGAGTTATCGACTATTGAAAGTAGATGGCGCTAGTGTGTCTGTTTGTTTTCATCTCGGAGTTTAGAAACGGGTTGAGGTGCAGCGCCATTGATTGCCTAGGCTCAGCGTGCTCTTACGAAGATGGGTTTGGTGTTCACCAATAAATTTGCCGATAATAAATTGAGAATATGTGAACGATTATAAATGATGTGGAAAGAGTTACAATGGGAAGGACATGTTTTATTTGATGTGAAGTGATATTGTTGAGGAAAATTAGAGCTAATAACAACCTTATAAAACCTGCGGATTCTGGGTGTTCTGCTTCAGATTCTGATGGAATGCTCTGAGGATAAAGAAGACCGCCCGGGCATAAGCTCGTTCTCCTTACGAATTACGAACGAATGAGCCTTACGAATTACGAATCCTCAAGAATAAGCTTTTATTGTTTTTCCTGCCGCCTGTATATCTGAGTACATATGCAAAAAATGCGCATTTCATGAGCAGGCACGGTAGTGCGGGTAAGAGTTTCCGACTATGAAATGGTCGATCTGTAGGCGGTCTATACGAGTAATTTCATGGGCGCGGGTTTATGTTTCTCTTTTTAAGCGGTTTGGAAGAAGGTGTTTGGTAGTCACTCAATTCTCTCAGTAGTAGGAACAAGTGTTTTCGGCCAACCTAGTTTCTAGCAAAAACGAAAAACGGTTTCATTACTTCCAAAAAAGTCTGTTATGACAGACTCGAAACTTCTAGACCAGCCAATGCACACAATGGAAACAGGGCTTAGGATGGCTGGTGGGGGGGGGGAGAAGTCGGGGGGGGGTTGGGTTTGTTTTAGAGAGTAAGTAGGGAGTGGTTGTGGGGTGTTGTTGAATTGGTTTGAAATTCCGCCGCCTGGGTGCGCTGGTTACACTGGTCTACTCGGCCACTGCTAAGCGCAACCACGGTTTAGGAAAAATGTCGGAGCAGGAGCTGCTTTTTCTGCATGAATATCAACAGGACGACTGATCCTTGCAGGGGGTCATGTAACCCTGTGCTTGCGGTCCTCAAAGTGGGTTAGGAGTGTCTAATTCTCAGGCTATGTGTAGTAGCGCTTGATCTTATTGGCAGTAGGGAGTGCTCTACTCGCGGCCAGGTAAATCATTTTGTGTCATGTGCAAAAGTTCATTCTTTATTGATTGTTTAAAAAACTTACAAGTATTTCATATGATCCGATCTGATACTCATTCGACCCGATCTGATCCGATTCGATCCGATCCGAAGCATCCGATCCGACAATCCCCCATCCGATCTGGCTGTGACTCACAACCCCATCAAATGCAGGTCTCGTGACTTATCGCACTGTGAAGCCGAAATCAAGTGTAAGTGATGGTTTCATCAGGCAGTCAGCATCAAAGCGACGAAACATGGAATATTAGCGGCAGTTTCCCAGTCGCTTCTACTGTAGGAGATCGGGAGGCAGCCGCGATAGTTATTCCATGTCTCTTGTCCACCTCTCGTTTGGCAGAGACAGTATGGACTTAGCTGGCTCTAGACAGGAATCGGTTCGTCAGAGACGTATCAACTATAATAGAAGACTGTGCTCACAATTGTTCGAATGAGTGTTTCCAACTACAGCAGGTGCCAGAGTCAATGTCGACATCGGCTGATTAAACAAGACTAGAACACGGGCCATTGTGGAGAGTGCGTGGTGCGGATATATAACGATTTGACATCTAGCACTTACCATGTTCAATTCCGCAACCGAAGCAAGTCGAAGATGGCCAAGTTTATTTTCTCCTTGATCGCCTTGACTGCCTCGATGGCCGTTGCTTTGGGCCAATCCTGCGGCCAGTCGGCCAGTATGCGCCCAAACCGAATCTACGATCCTGACAGCCAGCGCATTGTGGGTGGCACTGAGGCTCGTCCCAATTCACACCCATGGATCGTCAGTTTGCAACAAGGCGGCAGCCATTTTTGCGGTGGCACCCTGATCCGTGTCGGCAGCCAGGAACAAACCGACATCGTGGTCACAGCCGCCCACTGCGTCTACGACGGCACCTCCAGACTGACGATCAGCGCTGGCGCCCACGACTTGAACCGTCCCACGAGCAGCCAGCAAACTGTCCGCGCCTCGAATATTGTCTACCACGAACAATACAATCCCGACACCACTTTGAATGATATCGCCATCATCAAGCTGGCCACACCCATTAAGTTCACATCCACTGTCCAGCCCGCCTGCCTGCCAGCCAGCGGAGAGAAGGTGGCCGACGACTTGCAAGGAACTGTAGCCGGATGGGGACTGACCCGCGGTAAGAGGCTGCTGACTGCGTAGTGCAGTAGGCGCACGCATGCGACACTCCACTATCCAAAGATAGTCCCTGTGTAATCTCACCTGGTTTCAGAAGGTGGATACGACACCAGCAGCGTCTTGATGCAAGTCGGCGTGCCCACCATCAGCAGCAGCTCCTGCGCCAGTTCTTACGCCAGACAGGGAATCCGCATCGACCCCTCCGCCATGTTGTGCGCTGGTTACCGCGAAGGTGGCAAGGACTCGTGCCAAGGAGACTCCGGTGGCCCATTCGTCTTCAAGAGTGGAACCAGCTACGTCTTGCAAGGCGTCGTCAGTTTTGGCGTTGGCTGCGCTCGCGCTGGCTTGCCTGGCGTCTATGCCCGCGTCTCTAACTACATCCCATGGATCACCGCCAAAGTCAATGCCCTCAGCTCGCTCACCGGATAAGGCGCTATTAATGAGACTAGTGATCAGAGTGATCATGTAGCCTACTCAAAACTGTTTTTTTATGATTGCAAACAGTAAAGCACATGTTACATTTTTGACCACACTAATTAGATAGATCCGATCGATTGCTCGTAATGGTATGAAGACCATGTGTCCGTCCCAGTTTCTAGCAAGTCATCGGCTACTTTCCCTCCGTTGGCAGGCAGGCAAGCTGAAAGGTAGATGTGAACGTGTTACTACAAACACTAGAACGGAGCGAAAATTCGATGCATTCACAGTTATTCAGTTAACCAAAAAACATGTGAATTAAATTAACGATGTGTTTGTTGTCGATCAGATTTTCTGCAGCAATTTCGTTGGTTTAATTCGAGTATTTCCCTCGCTAAAAGCTTTCTCTGAGGGCGGCCTAAAACTACTGCCTACGGCTACATAACGCCTTTCTCAAACACATTTCTAAAAGAAATCTGTTATCAGACAACGACAAAGTTAGCCCCGCCACTGTTCTCTGAACAAATGCAGGGCGAGGCTAGGTTGGCTGGGCTCCCTCGGCGACGCATGCTTGGATGCATTACACTTTTGTAAAATCGATTCGTAAGGTCGTGGGGTCGATTTCCTGTCGGATTTTATCCTTTCTGTTTTACACCAAGTGCTAGTACTCGCATGAACATCTTTGTTTGTACTTTGGAGGAATGCGATGTAACCCTCTTTTGCCTTGAACCTAGTTCGGAATCAGTGAGGACTTGTTGCAGTAAGGTCGCAGCTGTCATAGGAGGGTATGAGTACTTTATGTTTAGCCTGGCCAGCGACACTAGAACAGAAAATTTAGCTGCTGTAGAGCCAGCTTGCTGATAGCATCGTTTTGGGCGACCAACATACTGCAATAGAACTCATGACTGTCAGCCTCTGTTTGCCATTTCTTAATTGCCTGAATGGAGTAGCCGAGGCAGGGGGATGCCCTGTTACACTTTTTATCACTAGCGATTCTGTTTGATCACAATTTATTTACAAACGCCGCCGAGGGAGCCCAGCCAACCTAGTCTCGGTGTGCATTTACTCAGAGTACAGTGGCTGGGCTAAGTTTGTGGGTGTCTGATAACAGATTTTTTTAGAAATACCAATACCACCGCACCTGTATTTTGGCTGGGAATTGAGAATACATAACGTTACAAGAAATTTGCCGTCTAGTCCCTCCTTCGCTGACTCAAGTCTCTTGCAAAAAAGGTTCCCACCTTATACTCTTTGTAGTCTATTGCCTATGACTTCTAATAGTTATAGAGTTATCATATTGTTAAAGCATTCCGCTGCCGCGCTTATCCCGACAATGGCTCCACTTCTAGAGCGTCCAGCAAGGACGCACTCGTCAAATATATTGATGCACAATCACAGCTTACGATTAGCAGCCTCAGACCACCTAATCGGAGGAAGTTCACGCGGTTCTAAGGTTCACAAAGAACCACTCACAATCAGCCCCAGTTCAGCTTCACATCCGAAAGATTGGCCGACCCTGGCACAGCACTCCTGATCCAATCCGACCTGACCCGACCCTTTGATCGCATGACGTCACACAGAACACGCGTCTTGTCTACTTGGCCATCTACGGCTTAACCAGCACTTTCGCGCCGCACGGCTAACAAAATTATTCCACCTGCTGGTGGTATTTGTGCTAAAATCCAGTTCTTAGAGCATAAAAAATTAACAAGCTCGGACCTAAAATCACACCCTCAAAAGAATAACCCCTGATAAGAGCTTTCAGAAAAACCAAACGTTTCCTCTGTTGCTTCAGTGGATATTGCTGTGAACTTGTCTGTGGGGCTGATCGTGAGCGGTCCTTTGTGGACCTTAGAACCGCGTGAACTTGCTCTGGTTTGGTGGCTACTGAGGCTGCTAAGCTGCGGTCGTGCATCAATGTATTTGACGAGTGCGTCCTTGCTGGACGCTCTAGAAGCGGAGCCATTTTCAAGATAAGCGCGGCAGCGGAATGCTTTACCAATGTGAAAACTCCCTATACCTGTTGGAAGTCATATGCAATCCACAGCCTTCCTATTGCCATCAAATTTGAATTTCCGCCTTTTGTGCTACAGTAGCCTTTACTTGCGTACACAGTATTTTGTGCTGTTGCGCGATTTGAAGCTCCCGCCAGTGACAGGTGGAGCTGGCTGGCTGCTAAGAGCGCCTTAGTTGACAAAGCCCGACCGAACAGAACGTTTACTGCCCGCAACACTCGCTTCGTCTCGTCTTTGTTTCTGTGGAACAAAGCGTGAAAGCGCGTTACGGGCGGAAATATTTTTGTCGGAAATCATACGGGTTCACGAACGGTAGGCTATTGCATTTGTTTTTGTGGTGTAAGTAGGAGGGGGTTTGGGAAATTAAAGGTGTTGTTCATGAGCCCTCGGGCATGTGGTTTTTCTTCAAACGACTAAAGGGCTTTGTTTTTGGGGAAGTTGAATCTAAGAAAACTCTGCGTATCTTCTTTTCGATCAGGTGAGCTCAGCTAACGAGACTTGATTCCGAAAGCTTGTCTAGTGATGAAATTTTTTGCCGATTTTTTGGTTCTAGCCTGTTTATATATTGTTGGAAATATCGATCGATAATTACACGCGCATCACGCAAAAAACCTGCCTTTATATCGGAAAGTATTTTTGTAGGTGTTGTTTTCTTCGCGGTCCTGTCTGCGACCGCGTGGCGCATCTTACCGTGTCTCCACTTGGGTGCCGTCTGTCGAACGGTACGACGAAATCTGTCGAAAATGACTAGACACAAAACCAGTTTCACCTCATTCGTCTAGGCGCCAATCGTCGGTAGGAGGGTCGAGGTCGTCCGTAGCGGACAAGTATGCAATTCGTAGTCGTCGAGGTTCACTCGCCGCCGGCTTTGCTGCTGGCCCTGTCGCCTTTGTAAAGGTATTTTGGCATCATCATGCGCTAGAATTCATCCCGCCGTCATAGATTTCATCTTTCTTTGCCCCCTCGCCATTCTATAACTTGGCTAGTATGTTTTCATATTCGTCCGCATGAAAAGATTAGGCGTACGATTGTTCCATCATAGTGGCGGGTCAGCCTGGTGTGAAAACTGTTTATGAATTTGCGCATAAACCGTGAGAAAAATTGATTCAGTATTGAAATGCGATGACGAGTTCCGCTGTTTGATGTTTTGTGCTCCTGGTGAGATTTGAATTAGAGTCTTCCCGAAACTGCTCTTTCCAGTTTCTCAACTTTTTGTCGCCGCCCTGTGTTTCTACTGTATTATGGCCTTTTATGGGTTGTATTGCACAAAAACTTTAGGAGGTCAGATAGGTACGTAAAACGCATCATACGTTTTTCTACTACTCGCAGTGTCTTATCGTCTTATCAGCCCCTATGCAATCCGGTCATTCCATCGCTAGTGTTCACTGTTTCATGCCCGTATACGACGACGGTTAGTAACGGATGCGGGGTGGAGGCTGGCTGCATCAAGTACATCTGCTTACCTATTTTGGTCCGTCAGAACTGTCGACGAGCATCAGTTGAATGGCGAGCGAAGGAGAGTGACTGACGAAAGTCGTTATCGGGTCAACTATGCTCGGTATTTCACGTTGTGCCTAGTCCATTCTCTGTGTCCTTGCTCTCATAGGACCTTTCTCTCGGTGCGTGGCTCACTTCGCTCTCCAAATCGCATTTGATTGGGTCCTGGCCTAGAGATTTGTGTTTATCGTTCATGGGTAGTATAGGAAGCTATGTTAAATAAGATTTTGCTCATTCACTTCCTTTGTCGCATCGCATTGTTTTTTCCTTCTTTGCTTTCTTTTTGAGGAGGGCGTAACCGTTTTGGCGGTGATAAAAACGTGCGCCATATCCTGTTCCGACGAAGCCGATGGTTGCGGACAACCGTTTGACAAATCAGAGCAAGCATAATACGCCCGTCCGTGTAAGGAAGGAGCCGCCACTGGCGCGTTTTAGTGCTGGCAATGTGGATGTGCAAACTGAACTGTCGAAGATACGGTCCACTTGTCTCCCTCGTGACGGGCTATGCTTATAGGAAAGAACTACCTTCTCTTGTTTGCCTTGGCCGTCGTCGTTTTCCTTCCATCCGTTCGCCCATCGTCGTAAAGACGCGCGTGCATGTCCCTTTGCTCGCCTTTGGTTGGCACCAGCCGCCGGCTGGTAGCTATGTCCGTACCTAGTGGCCTGCCCCTGTTAGTAGCCACTCACTGTATTTTAGTGCCGCATTTACAGCCTGGCCAATGGTCGGTGGGAGTTTAGGAGGTAGTTTGCTCAGTTTTCTATGCACTCCTGTATAATACTACCGGTTTGGCCACATGCGCCAACAGGCTTGTCGCCGGGATTTGGCTGTCGAGGGTTGACAAATCTTCGAGTGCACCATCTTATTGGCAAACGAGCTTATCGATTTTTCGCCGAATAATTGCGTAACTGTGCTTTTGCAATCGGCTGTACGGTAAATATAGCTGGTCGTGTGCTTGTTGGTTTGCGGTGTATGAACGAGGAAACGCATGGTCTGCCACTTGTTGTCTTGTGATCGAATTACGGAATTGGATGCGAGCTGTTTGGTATGTTGGAGCAGTTTCGTCCATATCGAGCTAGTTGAGGCGATTGAGGACAGCATTCGAAACTGGCCCCCCCCCCCCCCAGGCTGCTCCTAGGCGTCGGGTGCTGCTTGAGGGAGTTTGGACTGGGTGAGAGCAAAATTGTGGGTTTTTTGCAATTCTCATAATTCGAGTGTTTTTGGCGCAACGTTCGAGGTTTGTTTTTTTGCGATTCTAAAATTTGGGCTTTTTTCTACGAATCTCGAGTTCAAATTTTTTGAAGCGTTGAATTTTGAGGGCTTTACGCAATTTTCGAAATCGCTTACTGTGTTGACTTATGACCAGAGATCGCTCGAGATCAAGGCCTGTCTATTCCTAATATCATTACCATCGGCTTCGTTTCGCTTGGTCGAGTATCGAAAAAATGTTGAGCACTTATCCAAGTAAAAGCAAGACCCAATGTTGTGTATGGTTTTTTCTTTTAGCTAGTTGCTCAAAGTCGAGATTTCGTGCTTGATTTAAACCCCGACCAACTGGCGGCGGAAAGTTTTTTCAGTTGTGTGTGAGTATTTGATAGTAAAAAGATTGGAGTCAAGGCCGATAGGATTTGACACGGGTGCTTGGACACGAAAAAGCCCAGTTTTATTCCTGGTCGTGCACTGCTTGACGCTTGTTGCTTTGACTGGTAATTTCTCTACGGTCCTTGTTAGCTTACCGACACGAGCAGCTGGCGAAGGGGAGTGAAAGTTGAGACGAGCTAACATCGTCTTAACAAGCAGCTAACATAACTCGCATATTGGTCTGGCTTGCGTGTTTTATGTATGGTCGTGGTTGGTAATATGAAAAAGTAGTTAGTCAACTCAACACTTTCTTATGCGCCCTTGCCTCGTCATGATGGGAGCGGTCGCAGCGGTAGTCTGCTCGAATGATTTGCGCGCTTTTTTCTTTCAAATTTTCAAATGACGATGGATGGTTGGTTGGGCGGGATGAAGAGAGATAGTCGGCGAATGGTGGGCAGATGAAAGATTTGCGCGAGTATTTATTCAGAAAACCACCTTTTAGAAATGTGCAATTGTTCAGGGGGTTGGGTGGGGTTGGAATATGGGTGAACAAATACGACGAGTGTAAAATTGTTTGTGTATGTTCTCGGACAAGTTTTACAAGAATGTCTTGTACCAACCATTTGTGCAATGGGTGGCCGTGGAAGCGGCTTTTAGAGTTGGTCGGTCGGGGATTGGGTGTAAAAAGTCATAAAATGACGCATGGTATGGGGGACTGGTTTTGTTCTGAACGGACCAGTTAAAGAGTTTCTGATTTTTGAAAATTTTTCACCGCCTATGCAACATCGGACGTTGCCTGGGCGCTGGCATGAGCGTGCGTACTCGATTTGCTATGTGAAGAATTTCCGTTACGAAAGTGGGTAGCTAGTGAAGTTTGTTTTTAGTTTTTCGTACCATGGAAGCCTTTGTTTATTAGGTTTTTCTTTGTTTTGATGAAATAGTTTGACGAGAGGAAAGGAAAATATAGTTTTCGAGATGGGATTTAAAGAAATGGTACTTTTTTAAACCAATTTCGGTTTTTGTTATGTGGTTGGTTGTAAACTCAGGAAAGACTGATGGGTTGTTTTTCTGGGTGACTGTAAGATTGTGTGGGTGCGGACTGGTTTTTCAAATGTCTTCTAGGTCTCTGGGCTGAATCAGAGATCAGATTGCGAAGGCTAGGTGTCTCTGAAGCTGTTCCAACATCTGCATGGTTTCTTGGGGGCGTCGCGCTCTGCGTCCTAGAATTCATTGAGCAGTACAAATAATGACGCATGTGCCATGGAGGGTTTTATATTTTCTCTATTTGCAGGTGCTACTGGAAGGAAAAGCGAGAACGGGCAACGCGTTTGCAAACGACCTTAATTGAATTGGGTGCCTTTTTTGGTTGATTACATCGTGGCGGTGGTGAAGAGAAGACGAGGAGAGGGAATCAATTTTGTGGCCTTCGGTATTTTTTGTTTTGTTTTGAAGCAAATATAAAAAATGGCCATGTCGCGTCAAGCGGCGACTCATATGAATGGTAATGGTCACGGGGGACGGCAGGCTTCTCAAGATTTAATGAGCGATGATTCCGAATATCTTGATCCGACTTTGTATTTCGAACGTGGACGTATTAAACAATTACAAGATGAACGAGTTACAATTCAAAAGAAAACGTTCACCAAATGGTGTAATTCGTTTTTGAATCGGGTAAGCACCGGATGTTGAGCTGGTGGGAATGGAGAGTGGATAAGATGTGTTATGACGATGGTCAGGCAGGTCGTGCCTTGCGGGTCAAGGCGCTAGGTTCAGAGAAGGGTTCAACTCCCGCTCGAGTAAAATGTTAATTGTCGATTAATGTGTTCCTTACCCCTCGAGTGCAAATGTATAACTGTGGACTCGGCTGTCGATAAAGTATGACAGGACATGGTCGAATGGGCCTTGCTTTAAATAGCGGTGTAGCTATACCCCTTACCCCCAGGGTGTCATGGAAAAGGGCCCATCAGATAGAAAATAATATCGTGTTTATTCCTGATGATGAGTTTGGAATAAACGAGTAAATTCTTGACAGCATATGCCATTTTCAAATGTAAAAACGAATAAAAATTTCTTCGTCAAAAGGAGTCAAATTTTAAAAAATGGCGGGAAAGTTATCACCTCCAGCTTTGATGGCAGATTAGGTATGTAGAAATCTTGAGCACAGGCCATAAATAAAGTGTGCCAGGCGCAGCTTGAAGGCGGATAACTTTCCCATACATGGTCAGGTGAAGATGTAGGTCGAGATTGTCGCATTTCACACTCATAAAATTGTGTGCCATATGGTATGAAATGAGTCTAGAATTTTAATTGGCATACACTCATTTTATGGTTGGCTTTGTTAGATCTTGTACGCATTGAATCGACTGTGCATTCCTGTCCTTGCATGCATTGCACTATATAGTACGTACACATCACACAAATTTCCAGACACCAAACATGGTATGTGATATTTTGTCACTTTGCCAAAGGGTACGCTATAGCAGTATTTTAGCTTGTATCAATATAAAAACGTGATCCATTTTTGTTGAAAATCGTAATTTTTTGTATTTCTTTCTCAGGCTCGTCTGGAAGTGGTTGATTTGTTTGCCGACCTATGCGATGGAGTTTTGTTATTGAAATTGTTGGAAATAATCAGCGGCGATAAATTGGGCAAACCGAATCGTGGTCGCATGCGTGTGCATAAAATTGAGAATTTGAATAAAACTTTAGAATATTTGAAAAGAAAACGTATTCAATTGGAGAATATTGGCGCCGAGGATATTTTGGATGGAAATCAACGTTTAATTTTGGGATTAATATGGACTATTATTCTACGATTTCAAATTGAAGATATCGAAATTGAAGTGGTAAGAGAGGAGGAAAATTTGTAATCTTTGACTGAAAGAAATTTTTTGGACTTTGTGAGATTAATTAAGCTAAAGTTGCTTTGGCACTTGACCAAGTCCTTCAACCTGGTCAAGGCAGCGAGGCAGTAAATAAGTTTTGCAGGTTATAGGTTCACACAAATAATAATTGATGTTTGTGTTTTTCAGGACGAAACGGAAAGTTCGGAGAAGAAGTATGCCAAGGACGCTCTGCTGTTATGGTGTCAACGAAAGACGGCTGGTTATGCGGGTGTGAAGATTGACAATTTCTCATCCAGTTGGCGTAATGGATTGGGTTTCAACGCCTTGATTCATGCTCATCGGCCGGATTTGATCGAATACGATGCCTTGAATCCTCAGGATCATATCGCCAATTTGAATAATGCCTTTGATGTGGCCGAGAAGAAATTGGGCATTGCTAGACTGCTGGATGCGGAAGGTAGGAAGTCGGTGGGGATTGAAGTGCAGAATGCGTGTGCAGAGTGCGGTGCAGAATTGGGTGGGCGATGATTGGATGTGGTTTCAGATGTGGATGTCAGTCGACCGGATGAGAAATCGGTTATCACTTACGTTTCCATGTATTATCACTATTTTGCAAAACAGAAGTCGGAGTTGACTGGAGCCAAGCGTATCGCAAAGGTGAGGGTTGGGTTTGTTTTGATAAAGTCGTGTTTCTTTGCTTGACTTATTCTCCTTAGTTACTTGCGATGTTGAGGTAGCAGTGGCTAAGTTTCATGGTCCCTTTTGGAAAGAGCTTCACCCAGGGGCCCTTTTGGCGATGTTTTCTGTCCTCGAGGGACTTCCCGAGGGCGAAATTCAACACCCCTCTCCAGGGTTGTCTATGGTTTACCGCACTTCAGGGTTGTGTATGCTAAGTCAGACACAGCCAGTCGCACACTATTATGAAGAGAATAGCCTGAAGGCATGATCCGCTTGGGGGATTTGTGTGTGCCAATAGTATGTCTCGGTTTCAGATCGTGGGCCAATTAGTGAATGCGGAACAATCGCGCAAGGATTACGCCAACATTTCCAATGATTTGTTGGCGTGGATTCGACAGAAGATCCAGGAATTGAATGATCGACGTTTCCCAAATAGTTTGAAAGGAATTCAGGAAGAAATGCTTCGTTTCAAGCAATATCGAACAGTCGAGAAACCGCCCAAGTGAGTGTGGTAGTTATACTTCAGGTGTGTCATGGGAATACCTGTCGGGAGAACTGTGTCCCAATGCCACTTGATTCTGTCATAGAAAAATATCGAAATATTTAAAGTTAGAATAGAAAGAGCCTTTTTAATTTTTTCCAAGGTGCATAAGCAAAAACTTGATTCTTGAGCTGGATTTGACCCTGCTAATCTGGGATTAGACAAAATATATATACATTTGCAGGTATAAAGAAAAAGGCGAGTTGGAGGCTTTGTTCTTCGCGATTCAAACGAAGCATAAAGCGTTGAAGATCAAGACATTTGTGCCGCCGCAAGGACTGTTATTGCATGATGTCGAAAGTGCATGGGGTCATTTGGAAAGCGCCGAACACGCTCGTCAGGTGGCGTTGCATGAAGAATTATTGCGGTAAGTGGTGCTTGAAGTGGGTCCTGTTTTGGAATGCCAGCGTCAAGCTATGAGAAAACCTGATTTTCCCGCGGGCTGTTAGTTGACCGTATCTTGCTATCTACTAGGGTCAATCCGGGATGCATGCCGGGCGAGAGCGCGTGTACTAGTCACTACTCTGCGTTGTCGGCGGTTACCGCTTGGAGTAACCACACCTAGCCCATGTCTCGTGAGGGGACCCGGATTCGAGAGCTTCCCGCCCCATAAGGCCTCCCCTGGAGGGATGAAGGGTGAGTCACACACCACCAGGCGTGCAAGGCGCAGACAGATCTTCGCCACTACTCTCTTCGTCAAACGGCCCGAGTTGAACGCAGGGCCGACCAGTTTCCAGCTATGCCAAGCAACCTTACAGGCGCTTTTCTCCGCTACACCACCCAGCCTTCTACGATGTACATAGAGGGTCATGACTGGGAGGGAGTCTGACTTCCGCGCTCACCAGCTAATGTTTGCTGGTGTGGTGTGGCCCTCGTGGCAGCCATGCCTGGTCGGGATGCTATGTGACATTTTTTAGCCAAGAACGACTCGAACAATTGGCGAGAAAGTTTGAACGCAAGGCGAAATTGCGAGAAACGTGGTTGCGTGAAATGTTGGCTGTACTGCAAGATTTCGATTTTGGTAAGACGGCCAGCCATGTGGAAGCCAGTGTGAAAAAGCATGAAGCCATTTCTGCTGATATCATACCAAGAGTAAGTTTAAAGCTCTGTTTTTTGTGGGCTCGTATTTTATAGGGGAATTGTTTTAGGAGAATCGATTTCGTAATCTGTCAGTAATGGCGAGTGAATTAAGCAAAGAATGCTATTATGATCAAGATCGAATTAAAGCGCGCGAACGGGAAATCTTGGATCGATGGTCGCTTCTTTTGCAAGCGCTGGATAAACGACGTAAAGCATTGATGTCGTTGAATGAATTGATGGCCATGTTGCGAGATATCGATGCCTTATCGTCGGAAATAGGGTCTTTGGAGGTGAGTGTCGTGGAAGATTCCTGTAGATGAATTGAGCAGGGTAACATTCGATTTCAGGCCGTTGTCAGGAATCGAGATTTGGGCAAGCACAAATTGGGCGTGGATGATTTACTGCAAAAACACGAGTTGATGGAAGCACAAATTAGTGGGCACGGAGATTGGCTGAAGAATATTGTGCGGCAAGGTCAAGTTTATATTCGAAATAAGGGAACTGAATATGAAACTTTGCAAAAGAAGTTGGCCGAATTGCAGGCTCAACATGACAAGTAAGGAATGGGTGTGTCTTGTCCTGTCCTGTGTAGAATGCCAGTGAAATCCTTGAATCTCCTGGAGCAAACTAGGGCTCGCTAGAGGATGGCTTAAACCGCAGGAACCACCGCAAGTACCGTGGGGGCAACGGCTGCACGTGTCGGGCGTAAGCGAGCTTCTGGCAGATCCAGACCAGGAACATAGGACCTCTCCGAAACCAATGCCTGCAAACCAAACAAGTAACTTGAACTTGGCTTGGGAGAGGCAGACCGGTTCTACGAGCCAGTGCACTGATAGGTACAGCTAAGATATCAATGCCTATTATATAGAGATAGGTCGGGATCTGAATCCTGACATTAAGGCATCGGTTCGCTCTATATATATGTATTCTGTCATAAGCGTATACATATAATATGACATGATGGTGGATTTGTATATATATAATATGTAGTCATAGTAATGTATATATATATTTTCCTTTTTTTTTTTTGTTATGTATGCATAAGCGATGTATTTTTTTTTTGTTGGATATATATATAGTATATATATATATATATATGTATATATATATATATAGTCATAAGCACGCTAGGTACTCTATGATCCATCATATTTGCGATGAAGCAGTAGCGATGCAACAGCAACATCAGCTCAAATCGATGATAACGATAGCGACACTGATTTTTGCCGCCCGCCGGCTGACCTTGCTGAGCTTGTATCGAAACTGCAGATGTGCTGATCAATGTCAGTTCATATATAATGATTGAAAATCCGCCTAAGAGAAAGCTTTGAAAAACCTGGGTAACTAAAAAGTGTGCTTTAGTGAGGAAAATAGGCACATACAGTAGGCAGTGAACAGAAAAATGCAAAAAACTCTATCCCAAAAGAAATTGATCCCAGCCTATCCCTACTATTATACATCGCTGCCGGAGTTAAATCGAGGACTTTATTCAGTTGTTGTATGTGTGGTAAATCGGCCCGAGTGTAGGATGGTTAACGTTATGACTCATAACGGGGTGACTGTGGCAGTGTCCCCTGGTCTGAAGCATCATTTGTCTTAGAATGCCCAAATTTCAGTTTGATTCAACTGAGCCAAGCTCGTCGTCATGCATTGGAAAAAGCTAGAGAGTTGTACCAATTTATCCAAGATCAAGAAGAGGAGGAGAGCTGGCTGCACGAGAAACATCGCGTTTGTCAAAATATTATGAATCAGAGCGATCTGATGGCAGTTCCCCAATATCAGCGCAGTTTAAAGGTAAGGGCGCGATTCACACTCATTAAAGCCGCTGCATTTTTTGGTTTGTCTCAATTTTAGAGCACTGAAACCGAAATGCAAGGACATTGGCAAAGAACGAAAAAAGTGATGAGTAGTGGCGAGAAGCTGCTTGTGCATGCTGCCCCGCCGACCAAGGACGAAGTTCAGATTCGTTTGAAATCGTTGCAACATAATTGGGATCAACTGAGATCGATGGTTGCCGAATTGAGCAAATGGCTACGCGAGGCTCAACAAGCTGGTCAGTACTTTCAAGAAGCTAACGAGGCTGAAAGTTGGATGAGAGAGAAAATGCCTTTGGTTTGTTCGGATGATTTTGGACGAGATGAGATTGCGGCGGAAGTAAGTTTGGGGTTGGCGCTGAGAGGGCCTGCGAGGCTTCTGGTAGTCGGAAGTAATGTTTAGGCACGACGAAAAAGAGTCATGGTTCTGTGAACATTGATTCATGCAGTATAAAAATCAGTGATCATGGAATGATGACTTATTTTTGATGTGTAAGAAAAATCCTGCAGAGCTCTTTGAAACTCTGATCCGATTTTTTTAGGGGTCCTGACGGGATTCTGTTTTCTAGGCCCTCTTAACTCGCCACAATCGATTGGAAGAGGAAATCAACGCCTACAAAACTGATATACAACGTTTGGAATCGATGGCCGAAGAGTTGAGCAAGGCTGAATATCTGGCTGCGGCGCCGAGTGGCGGCAGTAATGGGCAAGAATACGATGACTTGCAACCCAGACAGGTATGGTGGGTGGGCTGTAAGCAACATAAGCGAAAGGGTGTGTGAGGCTACCAAGACTACTACGAAGGATAAAACTGTTTGCGTCACTACGACCCAGTTTGGGAACGCCCAGACCTACGCCCCCCCCCCCCCCCCCATCGCTAATGTTGGCTGTAAGGAATGGTCCCCTGGATGTGTTGAGTGCAATATGTCAAAATATGGATTGCAATTTGTCAAAATGCAGTTTGTTATGCGAATCGCACCTCCTCTCGGTGACTGGAAGAAGAGTAGATATGAGCCGTAGTTGAGTGCTGTGCATAACCTGAGTCGGACTGCCGAAGCTCACAAGACGGTTAGTGGTTAGCTGTAACACTATACTTAGTTGTCATAGTTTTATGATTTGCTCATCTTAACTGGTGACCTAACATATTCGCTTATGATGTACTACTTATTTACTGTAGAATGCTTTCGCTTTGCTTACTGTCGTAGGTGGTGATCGAGCAACGCTTGGTGCCGCAAGTGCGCGTTTTGTATAAATACGAAGGAAAAGGAAAGGACAAGGAAATATCTGTGCAGCGAGGAGAGGTATATTGCATTTGTTTATTCCGAGTCTGACTCTGCTTGTTTAGGTTGAGAAAGAAGGAGTAAGATGGACTGTGGAATTTCTTTAGATTCTGACTCTTCTACAAAAGACCGACTCGGATTGGTGGCTAGTGGCAAAACAGGCCACGGATCCGACCACTCAACAGTACCAGCAGTTGCAGAGGGGATTTGTGCCGGCCAATTATGTGCAAGAAATTGAACCGCGTGTGATCGAAGTGGCTAAAAAACAACCGCCACCAAAGCCTAGTCCTAAGAAACAGGCGTCGGTCAGTAGCGATACGTCGGCGACGGATGGAGAGGCCAAGGAGAATGCGGTCACTGTGAGACAAAAGAATATCAATGCTACGTATAGGAGGTTGATCAAGTTGGCTCAGGTATGTGGTTGGAATTCAGTACAAGGGGTACGGGACTGAGCATTGGTGGTAGAGGGACGTTGCTGTGGGAGGAGGGGTCAATTACGGATGAAGGATAAGTGTCTTTGGGCGAGGTCCATGCTGAGGGGTTATTCGCATATTTTCCTACCATTAAGGAAGAAACTAATTTTAGCTTGTTTTTCACAAATGCCGTAGTAGCACTTTCTATTTTCTAAATCCGTCGTTCTGGTGGGGGGGCCTTTATTCCTGAGGTGTGGGCTCTTTTCAGGAGACTTTTACATTTAAGCGTCCAAGCTCCCCTCCATGCACATGTTGTAAAAGGGGCAGAGCTGGTATGCAAGGTCAAAGAATTGTTTTTTGTTGTTTCAGACTCGCCATCGTTATTTGGAAGATGCCATCAAACTCTACAAATTCTATCGCGAATGTGATGATTTCGAGCAGTGGGCGCGTCAAACAGACGTGGCCTTGAATGAACGACCCGCTTCAGCCAAGGATATCGAAGCTAGTCGAAAGAAGTTTGATGTAAGTGATAGGTTGTGTCCTTATTTTGACTACTGTATGGTGACTCTTTAGGACCTGATGACTGACATAATTGCGAATGGTGGAACGCGCATGAAAGAGATCAATCGAATGGCCGATGAATTGATCGAGGCTGGACATAGCCAGAAAGATCACATTCGACGACGACAGAATGAAGTTAACGATTTGTAAGGAGTCGTGGTTGAGAGGTTTGCGAATGGAGTCGTATTGACGAATCTTTTAGGTGGAAATCGGTACTGAGACAACGCGATGCCAAAGCTCAGGCGTTATTATCAGCAGAAAGTGTGGCACAGTTCAATACGATATGCGAGGAGACGCGCACGTGGATGCAAGAGAAATCAGATTTCTTGTCTCAACCATTGGATACGAAGGATGCCAAGGGACTGCAGGCTGAACAGAGGCAGCAGCAGGTAGGCACTTTTTGGTTAGTGCTGGGACATAAGTTGAATAGGACTTGCATTTTAGAATCTCGAGCGGGAATTGAAAGCGGTCGAAGCTAAGATGAAGGCTTTGCAAGAATTGGCTGATCGCATACGAGCCACTCATCCAGAACAAGCTGCCGCAATCGATGCCCAAGTTCGTGAATTGCAGTTGTTATGGGAGAAGTTGAAACAGCAAGCGGCCGAGAGAAGGAAGCGTTTGGAAGAGACGCAAGGGCATCAAATGTTCCAGAATGCAGTGCAGGATTTGGTGAGTGAGTTGATTGGGCGGTAGTGAGCAATTGTATAAATGTGTTGTTCTAGGTTGCTTGGATCCAAAAGACCAAAGCGCAATTATCAGAGACGGAGAAGGCGATCAGCGTACAACAGGCGGAGGAGCTGTTGGAGAAGCATGGTGAACTGGGAAACGATATCAAGGCTCATGATGATGAGTAAGAATAATTGTGTAGACAATGGGTGCTTTTGAAGGAGGACCCGTTCGGGATGGGACTAGTATGGTAGATGTAGGGGTCTGCTCTGTAATGCAAAACGTTTCGTCGGCTCCGTCCACAAATTTTGGTTTCTTTTTCTAGGTTCTTGTATGTGGAAGAATTGGGTAATCGGTTGACTCAGAAATCGGTCAATGTGAAAGAAGTGCAACATACGTTGGCCTCATTGGCAGAAGAACAAGCTCAATTGAAACAGGATTGGGATGCTAAGCAGCGCTATTTGGAGGATATGCTCGAGGAGCAGTTGTTCCATCGCGAGGCTGATCATATTGATGCTGCAACGAAAGGACACGAAGCATTTTTGGATTTGGGCGATTTAGGAGTAAGAGTTTTGATGTTCGAGTATGAGGGAAGTATGGGAATGTTGGTTTGTAGAACTCGGTCGAATCGGTAGAAAACTTATTAAAACAGCATAATGATTTCGAGAATAAGCTATATGCGCAAGACGAACGGTTGAAGTCGTTCAATGAAGTGGCGGAACGTTTGATTGAACAGGAACATCCGGCATCTCAGACGTAAGTGGTAGAGTAACCATAAAAACCCTGGTAAGGAGACAGTGATTCTGTACAGGATCAGTCAACGTCGTCACGAAGTATTCGAACGCCGTCAAGCTGTCAAGGAGAAAGCCAAAATACGTCGTGCTCGATTAGAATCATCGCTGGATTTCCATAAATTCAAGCGCGATGCCGAGGAGGTGAGTGCTTTGCGCCCGGCTCACTGTTTTATGGTTTTAGTGCAAGCTTTTGTTTTTAGCTGGGACAATGGATTGATGAGAAAATGAAAATTGCCAGCGACGAGTCTTACAAGGATGGAACAAACTTGGAGCGCAAGTTGAAAAAGAACGAAGCATTCGAGGCTGAATTAAGGGCCAATTCTGATCGGTTGCAACGTTTGAGCGCGGTAAGTCCATTTTGGCATTCCGAGTATGCGTTGGACCCATGTTCAATCTCATTCAGGAAGGACAGGAACTAATCGAAGCAAAACACGCCAAGTCGCCAGAAATCAAATCGATTCTGAAGAATTTGAATGAACAATGGAAAGAATTGGAGACGAAAACTCGTGAACGCGGCGAGAAGCTAAGACAAGCTAATGATCAGAAGAATTTGAATCGTACACTGGACGATGCCCATTTGAAATTGGACGAAATGGAGAAGGCGTTAGCATCGGATGATGTAGGACATGATTTGCACAGCGTGAAACAATTGATCCAGATACACGCGGTGAGTTTTGTTTGCAAGGGTTCGATTCCCACTGATGTCAGCACTTTTTGAACGGCTTGTTCAAAGTGCCTTTTTGATTCCAGATGATTTTATTTTTAGATATTAGAGCAAGACATGACGACGTATGCTGTAAGGATTCGGGACATTGTTAGTCGCGGAGAAGATATGGCCAAACGTGGACATTTCGATTCGAAACGAATTTTGGATTCAGTGGAGATTTTCAACAAAAGGCAGGTCGAGTAAGAAAGTCTGAAAATTTTGATGAATAATAGAAGATTCTTGTTTAGATTTGCTTCGTTACAAGGACCAGCTGCTAGACGAAAAGCTAAGCTGGAGGAATCCTTGAAATGGCAACAATACAAGTTCGACGTGGATTGCGAACGACAATGGATTCGTGAAAAAACTCCAGCCGCTTCGTCGAATGATTGCGGCAGTTCGTTGACGGATGCATTGAATTTACATAAGAAGCACGAGGTAAGCGATTTGGTACTGTGAAAGTTGGCTCTATTACAATCGTAATTTTTCAGCAACTGGAAAGCGAAATCGCTGGACATCAAACTGTGATCGATAAAGTCTTATTGGAAGGAAATCGATTGATCAGTTCCAAGCATTTTGCCACTGATGAAATCCGTCAATTGTCCGAGGTCCTATCGAATGAATGGGCGGTGTTGAAAGGTGCAGCCGCCGATCGACGTGTCAAGTTGGACTTGGCCTTGAAAGGACAACAGTACTTGTCGAGTGCGGTCGATGTGGAGACGTGGATTGGGGAAAAGAAGGTGGCATTGAATTCGAAAGAAATGGGTCAGGATGAAGATGCGGCTGGTAAACTGTTGGCCAAACAGAAGGCTATTCATGTAAGACTTTTTTGTTACTATCTGTGAAAAAACAAATGAAATGTTGAATTTAGGCGGAAATGCGGACTTATGAAGATATTCTGAAAAATCTGGCTAACGATGCCGCTTTGCTCGTCCGCGCCCAACATCCAGATTCCAAACGTATCTCTAATCGTCAACGAGAATTAGAGACACAATTTGAAGAATTGGGTCGATTGTCCGACCGTCGTCGGGCGCACTTGGAAGATGCTGTTTGCATGTTCCAGTATTTGCGGGAAAGCAAGGAGCTGGAAGAATGGATAAATGAGCAATTGCAAGTAGCCATGTCCGAGGATTATGGACGCGACTACGAGCATTTGACAGTAAGAGTCTTCGGAGCGCTTTTGCTAGGCTCTGCTGCTATTGTTTTGCCATAAGCTCAGCCTTTTGAAAGACAAGGAATAAACACGATCACTGACTGCTGACCATTTCAGGAAATTTTGACCAAGTTCGACGATTTTAAACATCAAGTCACGACGGGATCGGAGAGATTCAAGATGTGCCAATTGTCGGCCAAGACTTTGCTGGAACGGGAGCCGCCGTTTGCCAGTGAAGTGCAGCAACGTCAGGAACAGCTGCGATCAGCCTGGTCGTTGTTGTTGGATTACATCGAGAATCGGGATCAGAAGTTGGCCGCGGCTGAGGAGATTCATCGTTTCAATCGAGATGTGGCCGAGAGTTTGGCTCGGATTCAAGTAAGTCGAGTGGGAAGAGGATGGTACGGTGACTATGAGATCTGTGCTTCAGGAGAAGTACGCTAGTATTTCGGATGATTTGGGTCGTGATATAAATTCGGTGCAAAGTTTGGTTCGTCGTCACGAAGCGTTTGAGAATGAATTGGTGGCTTTGGAAGGTCAGTTGCAAGTGCTGCTCGACGACAGTGCTCGATTGCAGAAGGAATATCCTGGCGAGAATGCGGAACATATTGCGCAACAACAGCGCGCTTTGCTCGAGCATTGGAATGCGTTAGAAGCGAAAACATTGAAAAGACACGAAATGCTGAAGGCTGCTTATGAATTGCAACGATTTTTGGCTACGGTGAGTAAATTGAATATTTAGAGGGAGGAATAGGATTTCAGGTCGGATTATGTCCTAATGCCGTGCCATATGAGCCTGAATTCAGATGTATCATATTTGACTTGTTTCAGGCTCGCGATTTGATCAATTGGACGCAAGAAGTTGTCCACGATATGCAAACAGAGAGGCCGACTCGGGATTTGCAAGCAGCCGAATTACTATACGATGATCATCGTCGTCTGAAATCGGAAATAGCGGCTCGAGCAGAGGATTTTCAACAGTTGACCACCATGGCCGACGAAATGATTCGAGGCGGTCATTATGCCGAGAATGAGGTGAGTACGAAATAGGGAGTAGATGAGCAGGTGGCGGGATAACAGCTGATGGAAAGAGGATTACCAGCGGTGTGATCGTGAGGATCTAATCACATTTCTATTAACAGGAGGATCATGGCGTCTGTAGCTATTTCTATCCTTTATTGCCTTCTTTGGAAGAGTTGAAAACTTCTGATGAAACAGTGAGATAACCAGAGTGCAGGTGTGCCTTGTTTACTAGAGTCGCTGATCAACGTTGGCGAATGGGGTATGTGTCCAGGGGGTCTGGGGGTTGTACCCATCACAGTAACAGCGGCGTGAAAAGGTCTCCTATTTTCCAAAAGAGTCCAGGTCATGGTGGGCACAAGTTCCAACTTCGTCCTCTCATACCCGATCGCCGATGTTGTGTCTGATTGTGGCATTTATAGTAGTTCTACTTAGTTCCGTATAAGTCTGTTTATTACAGGTTGGCCCCTGGGGTAGTCTGTAGTTAATCTGCAGCATATAGAGAGATTTCTAAAAATAGTGACTTCTTTAAAGTTATGGTTGAAATAGTTTTGTAATGCTCGCCATAGAATTATGGAAACTGCATGTATTGTGCTCAGAATGGGAATTTATATTTTGAACATTATCTTATCACTTCCATATGTTAGATACAAGAGAAACTGCGACAAACTGAAATGGCTCGTCAATCGATGTTCGAGGAATGGACAGCGAAAGAGAAATGGTTGCAGCAATTGGTTCAATGGCATTCGTTTTTGCGAGATGCGAAACAAATTCTAACAATTATGGCAACTTATGATGTAAGAATTCGGTTGATTTGTAGGCTCGGTGGAGATGTAGATTTCAATATTTTTTAGGCTTCTTTGAAATCTGGTGGTGTTGGCACAAGTGTGGAAGAAGTGAATGCCTTCATGCGCAAACACGAGACATCCGAGAAGTTATTAGAGCCGTTAGGCGAACGTGTGCAGGCCTTGAAGCAACATGCGCAGTCGTTAATCGATCAGAAGCACATGGAATCACCGAATATCGAATCGACGGCGGTTGACGTGGAGAAAAGATGGCAGCAGCTGCTTCGTACGGCTGAAGGACGACGACGAGTCTTGCAGGACGCCTTATTGTATGCTAAATTTGATAGCGACGTGCGAGAAGTAAGTGGTTAAAGATTTGAGGGTAAGGACTTGAGTGATGTGCTAATGGAAACTAATTTTTTAGGCCGAGTGGTGGATAAATGAGAAACAAAAGAAACTCGCTTCGGAGGAACAGCAAGGTCAGGTGACCAACTTGCAAGAAAAGATGAAGCGCTTGCAGAAGCACCAAGCTTTCGAGGCTGAATTGTCTGCTCACCAGTCGCGTGTTGTGGAGATTGAGAAACAAGCCGATGTGTTGGTGCGAGAAAAGGGAACCAATCGATCGAATGTAGAGAAGCAAAAGGCTGATTTATTGGCACTTTGGACGGCCTTGGTTAGAGCTAGCCAAGATCAGAGTCGGTCGTTAGAAGAGGCCAGAGATATTTTGAATTTTCAACAATTGGTCGAACGTGTGTTGACTTGGATCAGAGAAAAGGTTTGAAGGGATTCACTTCATTGGGAAAAGAATTTTAAAAGAATGTTATGTTTATAGGAGTTGATGATCACGGCTGGCAGTATGGGCCGAGATTACGAGGACTGCTTGGCGCTGAAGAAGAAATTGAACGATACTGAAACGGTACGGTAGAGCAGAAGTGCCTGGTTGAAGTGGCTTAACAACAGTCTTTTTAGGAAGCTGTCATCGACGATGAAACTATCGCCAGTGTGAATCAGTTGGGCGAAAAGTTGGTGAGGCAAGGACGAAGCGAGAAGAAGGATGTGCAACAGCAGTTGCATGATTTGAATACCAAGTATGGTTAGGATTGGGTGCAGTGTTACATGTGTCTATGATGTATGGCCTGATCACTTTTTTCAGATGGCGTGCCACTCAAGCAAATCTGGCCGAATATCGTCGCCGGTTAGATGCTGCTTTGGAAGTACACACATTCAATCGAGACACGGACGATACGAATCAACGTATTCACGAGAAGTCGGTCATTTTGGCTTCGGATGATGATGGACGCGATTTGACAGCAGTTGAGGTGCTGCTACGAAAACACGAGGCAGTCGAGCGTGATATAACGGCCATCGAAGAAAAGTTGGGATCGCATGAAGCTGGCGCCAAGACACTGCTGGCAAAGGATCCTCCCTTGAAGGTATGAACAGGATGGGTTGCGGGTGACTCGGAGTTGGAAGTGAGGGATGTCCATTTCAGGAGACTGTCGACGAGGGTATGAAGAAACTAAATCGCCATTGGCATCATTTGCGTTCTTCGGCCGCCTCTCGTCGTGATCGATTGCGCAAATCGCATGAATTGCATAAATTCCTGGAAGATGTAAAAAGCACGGAGATATGGTCGTCGAAAATGAGGCAAAAACTGACGTCCTATGCACCTCCGCGTGGTGTTCTCGAAGCCAAGGCGTTGATGGACGGTCACAGAGAGAAGAAAGCAGAAATATCAGGGCGGTTGGAAATTTTGGAACAATTACGTCAAGAAGGTCAGCGTATCAAGATTAAACAACCAGAAAAGAGTGCCGAGATCGATAGCGCTGTGGAGGTCCTGTCGACCATCGAACACGATATCGTCGAGGCGTGGGAAACGGAGAATGCTCGGTTGAAACGTTGGTACGAACTCCAAATATTCAACGAAGCGGCCGACATGACCGAATCATGGTTGGCCAGTAAAGAAGCCTTCTTGCACAACGACGACATGGGTGAATCGTTGGATGCCGTGGATTTGTTATTAAAAAAGCACGACGCATTTGAGACGACTGTAAAGGCCCAAAGTGATAAAGTACGGAAATTGACCGATGAAGCCGATACGTTGGCTAAAAAGGATGAAGAACATCGGGATCAAGTGACCAAACGTCGTCACGAGGTCGTGCGTCGACATGCTCACTTGGGGGAAGCTTGCCAACGACGTCGATTGAAGTTGGAACATAGTCGGCAGTGGCATAGCTTCTTGAAAAGCTGCTACGAACTGATGTCCTGGATCAATGTCAAGCTGCAAATCGCCTATGATGAATCATATTTGGACCCTACCAATTTACAAAGCAAGCTGCAGAAACACGCAGCCTTCGATGCGGAATTGAAGACGAATGAGGGACGAATCGAAGCGATCGTGGCTGAAGGATATCGATTGATCAAAGATGATCACTTTGCTAAGGATCAGATACAAATGCAGCTGAAAGAAATCGATGATGGTTGGAAAGAGTTAACAAGAGTAAGTTGCAGGATTCGACGCGATTTTTTTGATAATGAGACTACAACTTTTTTGTTCATTTAGGCCTCATCCCTGAAATCGGATCGATTAAGGGAGGCGTACGAAGCGTATCAGTTCAATCGGCGTCTGGAAGATATGGATCGTTGGTTGGACACTGTAGAAAATCAATTAGCATCGGATGATCATGGCAAAGATTTGGCGTCGGTGGGCAATTTAATAGCAAAGCACGGAGCCCTGGAACAGCAAATTGCTAATCGGCAGCACGATGTGGACGACATGAGCAAGAGAGCGAAGGAGTTCGTTGACACCAAGCATTTTATGGCCGACGACATGAAAGCGAGGACGGACGCAGTGGGTGAACGATTTGATTCTTTGAAAGAACCGTGCCAAATTCGACGTGAGAACCTGAAAGAGGCGCAGTCGTTGTATCAGTGGTACCGTGAAGCTGATGACGAGGCAACGTGGGCGCGTGAACGCCGTCCCATAGTGTTCTCGGAGAATTTGGGCGACTCGTTGTTGTCTGCTACAAATTTGATGAAGAAACATCAAGCAGTGGAACAAGAGTTGACTGCCCATGAACCACATTTCGAAGCGTTCCGACAACGGGGTCGTCGAATGATCAGTGAGCAACATTTCGCTTCGCAAGCCATCGCCGATCGATTGAGTAAACTGGAGGCGGAAATGGAATCGCTGAAAGATCAAGCCGCCGTCAGACGATTGAAACTGCGAGACGCAGCCGAGGTGCAGCAATACTACGCCGAAGCTACCGAAGCTGAGGACTGGTTGGAAGAACGTTTGAACCCTCTCGTTTCGAACGAGGATGTTGGCAATGACGAGCATAGCGTGGCGAGTTTACTGAAAAAATTGGACATTCTTGATCGCGATGTAATTCAATATCGAGCGGAAATCGATCGATTGAAAAAAGCGGCCGAGCAGATGACGGCGCGTCGGCATTTCGATAGCGCTCATATTGAGGCCAAACAAAAGCGATTGGAACAGTTGCATCATTCGTTGGTGGAGGCGTGCCAGAAAAGGAAGGCTCTGCTGGCTGATGCCGGAAGGTGAGCTATGATTGAGGTGTGGGGTTGGAGACGGGGTCCTTTCGCTTAGTCTTGATCAGATAGCTGGTCACTGGTCTGGTGATCTCAGAGTCTTTATTATCTGTCTGCAGATTATCTGTGTTTGCAGATTTTGACGATGAGCCTTTTTCTGTGGATAACTATGCATATGTTTATTTTATTGTAGATACTACCAGTACTTGCGCCAAACCGACGATCTGATCGGTTGGTTACGTGACAAGGAGGCGGCCGTGAACTCGGAAGACTATGGTCGCGACCTGGAACATTGCCAGCTGCTAATCGAGCAGTTCGAGCAGCTCGTTCGGGAGCTATCGTCCGCCGGTGAACGGGTTGCTGGTGTTGTACGATTCCAAGAAGACTTGCTCCGCGCTGGTCATCCGTACTCGGCTAGCATCAAAGCGAAGGGCGCAGATTTGCAACAGTTGTGGTCGGACGTGAATGAAGCTGCGACTGAAAGACAGCAGGTACGAGTAATGTGTAGTTTAGTGGTTCATATTGTAGTCGAGGTCGCTTCAGGCTCTGATTGGTGCACGGCAAGTGCATAAGTTTGATCAAGATGCGGACGAAACGTTGAATTGGTTGCAAGAAAAAGAAGCCTTATTAGTCACTGAATCGACTGACGATTTAGGTCAGACCGACTTGCCGACGATTCAGGCAAAATTACAACGACATGACGTCTTTATGGTATGGCTTGTACAAATGCCGGCATGACATGAGGCTGGTGTTATTTTAAATTTGTAGAGGGAACTGACTGCTGCTGAACGGCAAGTGGAGAATTTGAGTCGGGTGGCTGAACGACTGATATCGCAATATCCAAATACTCGTGAACATTTGGACGTCCGTCGTCAAGATATGGCCGACGTGTTAAAAGACGTACTCTCGGCTTCCAGACAGAAATACGAACGGTTGAAGCAGGCCGAGCAATTGCAAGCTTATTTCGATAATTACCGAGACTTGATGTAAGGGCTGGTTTGGAATGAGGGATGGTCGTGAGAGGGAGTTTGCCTGGGAAACAGAGTTGGTGTAATGAGACATGATGTCCTGGTCGGTGAGTTAGAATGGTTCATTTTTAGTGGTTGGATCAATGAGATGCACGCCACCATAACGAGTGAAACCTTGCCTCGCGACGTGGCCAATGCCGAGGCCTTGCTCATTCGTCATAAAGAATATCATACTGAAATCGATGCCAGATCGCCAGCGATTGATGAATTTGTCAGTGCTGGTAAAGAAATGATTCGACGAAAACATTTGCTCTCGCAGGAAGTGCAAGAGAAGATCGATCATTTGGAAAACTCGTTTAATAATTTGACTTTGGTTTGGAATGAACGCAAGACCTTGTATGAAGTCAATATGGATGCCTTGGTATGTAGTTTCTTTTGATGTGGTCAGTTTATGATGACTGTTTCTTTTTCTTTAAAGAACTGGAAACGCGACGCTGCTGCCTTGGAGGCGTGGTTGGTTGAACGATCGACATACTTGGGCGACGATTGGAAACGGGTGGAATCGCTGGCGGCTGTCGAAGATAATATCAGGCAATTCGATGATTTCCTGAAAACTTTGCAAGCTCAAGATGAAAAATTCGAGGCCCTGAAATCGCTGACATTATTAGAGCAGATGTTTACGAATCAACGAGAAAAGGAAGAAGAACGAAGACGTCAGGAAGAGCACCGGCGCGAAGAGCAGAGAAAGAATCAAATCAAGACTTTAGAAAAACAAAAGATTTTGCAGGTGAGCAGAAAATGACTGATGTTTGATAATTCACAGCCAGACAAGCTTGGCGCCTTGAGCTTCCAAAAAATTGGAGACCACTGAATAACAGAATACGGAGAGAAAATGACTAAAAACACTCAGAGAGTTCATCGTTTCAGGAGCGCCGTCAAGAACGTGAGCGTCGTCGTACCCAAGAAATCCAGCTATACAAACCTCAGCAGGAAGGTGCCACAGCAATTTCACCTCAAATCCTTCGCAAGACGTCAGAGACTGGTTTGACAATTGTTCCTGCCGGCAGTGTGGATGTGGAACAGCCGACATCAGTTTCAGTGGAGAAACGAGATTCGATCGGCTCTAAGGGTCCGATTCTGAAACCACCAGTGCCCCCGAAACCGTCCAGGACACCAGTGCCGCCAGAAACGGTGCCTATCATTGGCCAAAGACCGAGATCGTTATCGAGTGGTGGAAACGAAGAGAGCAGTATTTCAATCAGTGGGACGACATCGGAAGCTTCAGCCACGGCCACACTTAGTACTCCGTCATCGACGGCCACTGGTGTGGATTTGAGGAAGGTGCAAAGTTTCCGACAAGGCGGGGTCGAAGTGACACCAAAATTGACTCCGAAAAGGACGCCCAGTTTTACAACTAGGAGACATCATAGTTTGAAAAAGGTACCACTTGGTTTTAGTTACCTTCAGATGGGTTTCACGAGTGGACTTTTCAGGTGCGAGGATGGGACGATATGCAGCAGATTGAAAAGGAAGGGTATGTCGAGAGGAAACAGGATTTGCAAAGTGGCGGAAAGAAGGCGACGATACGATCGTGGAAAAAATATTACACCGTCCTGTGTGGTCAGTTGATGTGTTTCTTCAAGGACGAGGAAGCCTTCCACGAGAATATGGCTGCTGCACCGCCTGTTTATATTCTACACGCTCAGTGCGCCAGCTATCCTGAATACCACAAGAGGAAGTACACGTTCAAGTTGAAAACGCAGGTAAGTGTTTTGTCTTTTTTGTGCTGCGGTGGAGCGGAATTGTAAAGGCTTTGTTTAGGATGGAGCCGAGTACTTGTTCGCATCGGCGAATGAAGGTCAAATGGAAGATTGGGTGGCAAAGATTTCTTTCCACGCCGCCTTGCCGCCGTCAATGCAGCTGAAATCGTTTGAAGAACGTCATCAGATCGAGGCTCATTTGAGAGCGACACCATCACCGCCTCCACCAGCTCGTCCATTTGAAGCTCCGCCGCCACCGCCATCGATTCCACCATTGCGGGAGTCGTTTTCGGAGAGAAGGGAGAGTGCGAATGATAGCGGATTCTTGTCGCCCGAAAAGAGTGCAAGTAAGAAAAGTGAAAGAATGTGAGCGAGGAGAGCTGTAACGAAAATATTAATTGTAGATTCGTATCAGTCGCCTCCGCAACAACCCCCACCGCCAGTACCAGCTAGACAGACGTCTTTGTCGAAAGGATCACCTGTTAGCGTGAATGGAAACGGGCATCACGAGAAGGTGATTCATTACATGGACGACGGGCTTAACGATAAGGTAGGCTGGATTCAGGTAGGTTAGATGACATGTGAGATGGTGGCTCCTCTCAAACTGTTTCATTTTGTGTTAGGTAACACCTTATCTTTTTTCAGGTTGACTCTGATGACACCGTGCGACCAACTCCCACCAGGGCGTCCACACTGCCAGCTGGAAGCACTCCTGCCAAATCGACGCCACACACGATTAGCAGTTCTAGTGTTTCACGCACTACCAGCTCGTTGCGTCGACAACAAACGGATGAAGATCGCGATTTTGTGGCTTGGATGGAGGCGCATAGCACCAGCGGCCAGCAAATGACGAGCAGCACGATTTCGTCCACGACACACGAAGTGGAGACCTCTTCGATTACGGGCGATGATGAAAAGAAAAAAGATAAACGGTCGTCGTTGTTTGGCTCATTTTTCAAATCGTCGAAAACCAGACGTGAATCGAAGGAATACAAAGAACCAGCCTCGCCTGGGTCAAATGGAAAGTAGAGGTTTGTAGTGTGTGGAATGGGACTCTGGCCTAGGTATGTGATTGATTTATTAATCGAGTTGTTTGTCTTTTGTGTATAGCAATCCCATCACAACTAAGCATGCAATAAACACTTTTCTAATGGATTAGTGACCGCAATATTTTACGGAGTATCTCTGCCATTTTCATCACATATATCTTTTTTGAACGTTCCCTTTTTTGGTGTGCCTTCTGCACTTGATAATTGATTGGTACGGTATCAGTTATGCGGCATTCCTTTTTTTCGTATCGGGAGCTTTTTTGAAGGGTTCTGCGTAACGCGCTGGTTTATCATGGTTGACTTGTCAGTATGATACAAACTTGGCGCGTGTGGTTGTTGCGTAAATTTCCAAGAAACTGTGCTGCTAGATTGAATTCATTGTGTGTTTGGTGCTTATGGAATTTGTATCAGAGTAAATGTAGTAAGCTGTGAGCTGTGCCCAAGATAGCTCACCAAAAAGAAGCAATAGTGCTTAGGTATTCGTGCACGATAAGCTAGTTTAGTTTACTTTGCAATCATCAGTTGGGGACTGATCTCTATGTACTCTACAGTAGTTCCTGGCCAGAGTTGCACTCTGGTTGTGAGCTATTTGGATTCAGGTCGATCAAAATCTCGCCTATAGCCTATCTGAACTGACGACAAGAGTCGCCTTGTGGTGCATTGACAGTAAACCCAACACGAGGTGCCCGTGGACTGCCTGATCGTTCCCAGATGGCTCGATCATGCAGTCGACTAGTTAGTACCGTACCTGCAGTACTTTCCCCCCCCCTCCCCCCCCCCCAGAGGGTTTACCCACGCCATTTTGGCCTACATTTCTTCCCTTTCACGGCGAGGAACAATTACAGTTGCGATGTGATCAATATTCAAACCTAAATCACGAGCAAGTCCGGGTGACAAATCGGCGATGCGATCATAACGTTCGTATGGGCCCCAATCGGCTGGCCACGCCATGGCGGTCAGTCCATTTTTAGGATTGGTGACAGTTATTCGATTATTTCGCAAAAATCGACCCGATGTCAGCGAATAATCCCAGCGCATGGCAATATAATAGGCATTCGGATTGAGACGTCTCGCCAGCCCTGTGGTCCCGGGGGGCTGCTGGTCGAGGAATAATTCTGGGCGTTGTGAGACTGATGTGTAAAACCCGAGTCCTGAAATGAGTGGCATTCCTTTTTGGATTATACTGTTACTTTTGCTGTTTATCTCACCCCTGTCTGCGAAAGACATCTGATGAGGGAACTGCGTGGCCAGGGTCGACCGTACCGCCGCACCGGGGGGGGGGGGGGGGGGGGGTGTACGATACGGTACGGGTACGGCACTGAAAATAGGCCGGTACCGAGTTTTATAATATTTTGTGTGTAATTTAACGTTTCGCACATTCATTCGCTTCAGAGCGGCCAATTTTTTTGAAGAGAAAATAAATCTACACTAGCAGTTGTTGGTTTGTGCTCCCAAACTATTGTTAGATAATCGACTCCAAATAAGTGACCGAAATTTCGAGCATTTACTCGCAGAGCATCTTATCTTATAATCCTGATGCTAGCAGGCTGACTTTGGGGCTGTGATCCTTATTAATCCCATGCAGTACTGTAAAAATCCTGCTTTCTTGAACTGAAATGTGGTCAATCATGGAGTCGCTGTTGCTGCATTTGAGGCGCATATGGTTTGGTCTATGAATGACTAAATTTCTTGCCCTCAAGCCCTAGTAAGGAAACCCAACATTGCTCAAATTTCAACAGATCGTTTCTGCAATGTTCTCTCACCCATCTTATACAAAAATTTTGCCGGCATCTTTGCGTAAGACATCGAAACAGGAGGCTTCGGGATCTACTATGTACAGTATGAGCATGGTCGCGGCACAGATTTATACCACATTCTCATATCATTAGAGTTGTATCCTGTAGGCTCAAAGACCCCTATAGGTACAGTAGCCAAAGGATTTCTGGTATCAAAGATATCAATTTCTGCGATATCAAAGGAATGGAAACCGATTTAAAGTCCAGGATTTTAGGCTCTTATCCAAACTTCATTGCTGGTCTTGGTTACACTACTGTATCTTAAAACCCGACGATGATCAAACTGTTCACAGCGAAGGAGTAGATAAATATATTAGGCATGACAATTTTCGAGATGCACGCCAGAGTTAGAAAGCCTTTACTTCAAATGTCTACAAAATCTTTCGAACAAAATTTTCAAATTTTTTTGGCTTCAAGATGGAGTTTTATATTAGTACGGTACGGTAAGGTACGGCCGTACAAGGCCCTAGGCACGGGTACGGTACGGGCATGGTCAAAAAAGTCGGTACGGTCGACCCTGGCTGCGTGGTGACTCTCTCACTGTCTGGGTGTGATAGTTGTCGAATAACAGACAGGTGAGAGAAACTATCCATATTCGTCATGGTTTCAATCATGGATATACTATAACAGGATATGCGATTCTCTGACTGTGCGCAAGAAACGTAGTTACGGGCGATCCAGGCTACGTGGCGGCAGACGGGTGGCAGTGTAATGCAGGATTGTTTCCAGTAATTTTGACCAAAATGTAAAGTTCACTACATCATTCGAAAGCTAGAAAGACGAGGAATTTAGCAGTGTAAACGGTAAGGTCGATTTCTTTTTCGTTCTCTTGCAAAGACAGGCTGAAAACTTGGTGCTGCGATCAAATTGGGGCCGGGTCGTTTAGAATGCTTTGGCGCCAGAATGGTTTTACATGCCCTCAATTTTCAAATCTAACTGATATGTTGAGGGATCCAGGAGTCTAAATATCTCTGCAACATCGAAATATTCCTAGTTTTGGGCAAGATACTGCCACTCAAAATTTCATGTGGTTTTCGTGTTTTTTAGATGTTATCAGCTATTTATATGCGGTATTTTTTGCGATATATCATTGCGATTCATGTTTGTGGTTATTGAAAATTGTCAATCGCGGCGGCAAGGAAGCTAATAAGAAGGAGGAGCCAAATGTAACCCGCGTGTAAAGGAATCAACTCTGAAATCGGTATTGTTGTGGACGTGCAGAATTTTATTGAATTATCAATTAGGGCCATCCATGGAGACACTTTTTGACGTCCAAACGAGTTTAGACATTCGCCCTCATCTCGATGGCTCCTTGCAATGCAAGAAATCGCCTCAGAATTTTCTGATCTCTGATCCTGTAGTCGATGTTCTTTTCGAATGTTTCGTGAAAGCAGACATTTGCTCAGTGCTAAAACAGTGCTGTACGAGTGGCGGTTTTTGTGCCGCAGCTGTTGGATTGCCTTCTTTGCCATCGCGTACTAAACTGTGTGCCATATCTAAGAAGTAATGCTTATGCGCCTTATACTTTGATGTCATGAAAAATACAAGTACAAACCAAGTGATTATAAAATACAGCACACAAAACATACCTCGCAACACAGTCATTTAAACAAGAGTGGCTAATCTGCTAACATTAATCGATTTTAGGCAATAGGCAGCATCGTAAACAGTTGGGTTCATTCCTGATCCCGCTCGAGTGCGCAAAATCGAAAAGTCCCCTTCCAAACGATCCTGAGTGATGTGGCCTTGAACGTTTTCAGCTCTCTTTCGATTCCTGCTTCGATCTCTTTGTTCCATTCGTCAAAATAAAGTCGTCAAGATGTGATCACCGCTAAACTTTAGTCTCTTTGCTCGGATATTGGATGTTGGTCTAATTTTCTTTTCCTCGCGCGCAGCACTTCGGACTTCGGTCTTCTTCTTACATGGCGTGCAGCTGACTTGATCCGATCTTTTTATCAAACGACAATTTATCGATTTTGTTGATTTAGGACTGGTCAGAAGACCCGAAAAGCGCCGGCGATCTTTGTCCCACCCCAAGGCGGCAACTGTCGCTTCGTACGGTTTATTGATTCCTGGGCACGATTTGCCTTCAGCCCTCATTTTTCTTACCATCGCCTTGCCAAGTGAGCGAGAACGAATACAATTCAAACACATTTCAGCGTTGACCTTTTTAAATCCAGTGCATCGTCGACTGCGGATCAATTCTCCGTCAATCTGCAAATTAAATACCAGGTAGTACACCATAAGATGAAAGGACATAAAGCACGTACCTTCAAAGATCTGCTGTTCATTTTATACAAGGCCAAGTCCGTGCTGACGAAGCCTGGACAAAAATTTGATTTTAGGAGTTTCGATGACGATGGCAAAGGTTGATCAGCCATATCGTTTGGTCCAAACAGTGGAAGTTGTCCCTCGAAAGGTAACGGGACGTCTGGATTGTCGAGGTAATAAGATACTGGCTTGGAGCCATCATTCCAAGAGAAAAACAGGCTTTTCGAAAATTGACAATCCTTGATCTTACGAGGAAGGCTGAAATCAGGGACCTTGATCAATCCGCCGCTGAAACCTTTGATCAAATCTGCGGCCGTCTTGAAAGGTTTATCCAGACACCCACGCACCGAAATTGAACCATCGTCATTAATAACACACATCGAGACGTTTGTTCTTCTCGGGCAAAACCAAATCTGTCGACCAGCAATATTTCGCCACGGCCATCGATCAGTTCTTTCAACTTCACGCAGAAATCACTTTTATTTGGTTTTTTTGACATTTCTAGCTGTCTAAAAAACACGAAAACCACATAAAATTTTGAGTGGCAGTTCTGCCCAAACTAGGAATATTCGATGTTGCAGAGATATTTAGACTCTGGATCCTCAACATATCGTTAGATTTGAAAATTGAGGGCATGAAAACCATTCTGGCGCAAAGCATTCTAAACGACCGGCCAATTTGATGAGACCAAGTTTCAGCTGTTTGCAAGAGAACGAAAAAGAAATGACTTACGTTTACACTGCTAAATTCCTCTCTTTCTAGCTTTCGAATGATGTAGTGAACTTTACATTTTGGTCAAAATTACTGGAAAAATCTGATACACTGCCACCCGTGCCCGAGTGACGCGAACTCGTCTTGCGCACAGCAGAGAACGATACCTGTTATAGTATATCCATGGTTTCAATAGCATTTGGTCAAATAATTTTGTTGTGTCTGTTGCCAGCCTGCCTACGAGCGGCTGATGTCATTTTGTGAGGCTTAAGGCGAATTCACATTGGAGACGCACCATCCGACCGAGCCATCCGACCGAGCCGAGCAACCGAGCCGACCGAGCCGAGCAATCGAGCCGACCGAGCCGACCATCCGAGGTAGTATTCACATTGACTATGCGTCCAGTGCGTCCTGCGTCTCTTACGACTCGCGTCTAATGCGTCTTACGTCCAGTGCGTCTGGAGCGGCCAGCCGATGTTCTATTCACATTGACTTGCGTCCAGTGCGTTTCGCTCGGTTTGCTCGGCTCGGTCGAAGTTGAGAATCTTCAACTTTTCCAACCGAGCTCACCTGTGGTTGGACTTGCAAATATCGATATTTTGATCAGTTTTTTTCAGTTTCGACCGCGACCATGCTCATACTGTAGTAGATCCCGAAGCCTCCTGTTTCGAGGTCTTACGCAAAGATGCCGGCAAAATTTTTGTATGGGATGGGTGAGAGAACATTGCATAAACGATCTGTTGAAATTTGAGCAATGTTGGGTTTCCTTACTAGGGCTTGAGGGCAAGAAATTTAGTCATTCATAGACCAAACCATATGCGCCTCAAATGCAGCAACAGCGACTCCATGATTGACCACATTTCAGTTCAAGAAAGCAGGATTTTTAGCAGTAGGTACTTCATGGGATTAATAAGGATCACAGCCCCAAAGTCAGCCTGCTAGCATCAGGATTATAAGATAAGATGCTCTGCGAGTAAATGCTCGAAATTTCGGTCACTTTTTTGGAGTCGATTATCTAGCGGGGGGGGGGGGGGGCAAGCGTAGGAGGGAGGGGGGACCGAAGTCGGCGGGACTTCGCGTTTTCGCTGTGATAATTTCATCCAAAAATGGGCACTTTTATTAGTGATAGCAATAAGAATGATGGGGAAGGACAAACTTATGACCAGGTAAGTAAAAGATTGGAGCAAAAAGTGTATCTTATGACGTAGGCACCTTGCTTACTGTACGCGGGGGTTTAATACCCGAGGATGAACGCGTGATTGAGGGGGATACATGCGAGGATTTACGTTGAGTCCGAAATGCGTAGCATATTCTTAAGCCTTATCGCACTAGGGTGGACTTGGTGAACTCTTCCAGAACTGGGATGAAGCCTGCGAAATATTCGAGTAGACTATGGCGATCGCACACTTTACGCTGATACTTCGGAAACAAAAACGTTTTCTGGCTTGACGCGGCACTGTCCCTTGAATTCGTCATACAGCACATACTGTACGTAATTTACAACGGTCTCGAACATTATGCCTTTTTTTTGAATTTCGCTGGACAATGCGGGCTAAAGTCTAGCGTCGTCATGCTTTATTCAAAACCAGAGACGATATCGCAGGGGTTTTTCGATGTAAGTTTTGGCATGCAGTTTCATAACTCGAGAATTCGTCGTTCATCATGCCGTTGTCGGCGGGAAGTCAATATTCGATACGACAAAGAGCCTCATTAGAGGCTGCCACGACGGCGTTTTCTTGTTTTGACTAGGCAGACTCGTCAAAACACGATTGAGTCGAGGACAATTTTATCTCTTGACGCAGGTGAAAGCTCTCAATTTGGCTTTTCTGTCTGACTTCGCTTTAGGCTTCAGTTACATTATCTAATCCTCGTTTGTTCCCCAGGGGCGCCCGTCGCAAAAAGCCATGCCAAGACGACTCATGCCAGCTCATTCTTCCTTTTTTAAAAAGTTTTTGAGGGGTCTGCTTTAAGTGGGCAGTTGCCTACTGTATGGCCCGCCAGCAGCCAAGACGTATATGCAAGGCTATGCGAGGGCCAATCACTCGGTGGCTTTCCTCTGTGTCTCCGCTAAGTGCATCTCCACGCGAGGGCATCCTGGACTGGACACCAACTTTCTCGGACAATGGCGGGCGGGCTGTGAGCTGTAAGCCCTGTCGGTGTTGGACAGCCGAGACTGTCTGCTCGTTTGGCGTCCGTCTCTCCACTCAAAGCACCTCGACGGTACCGGGTGACTCACCCACGGCCTGGCGTGCAAGGTCAACGAGGTTTATGGTTCGCAAACTGACCTCCGTCACCGGGGATCGAACCCAGAACGAGCCTAGCCGCTTGGTGCAGTACCTTGCATTATGGGTATAAGAACGCCACCGCGGTCGCTATGTGTACGTACTTGCATGATGGCTCTATTCCAGGACCTCTCTAGGTGCAACATGCGGGTTTTACTACATATGTTATCAGGTCTATCCTCACCAGAGATAGGGTTTTTAAAAATTCAGCTCTGGGTACAGCACGTAGACTAGCATATAGTAGAGCACATATTAACGAGGGGTCGCCAAAATGGCCCTCGTGCTCTTTCAGTCACAGGAACTCCCCTAAACTTTGCGAGTATCGATTAGATATCCCTAATATTCGAAAGCCGCAAGCTCGAATGTGTCCTATTCAAATGAACCATATTTTTAGAAAATTACCCTTCACAGACATAATTTTGCACTATCCCATGAATACATTTGCAGGAAATCTGTTTCGCGGCAAGAAATCACCCTGCCTTCCGACCCATCAAGCCCACAAAGAATCTTTCTGGTCGTCCAGAAGCAATGAAAAGCAGCCAACAACAGCATACAAAAAATCCTTCAATCTTATCAACTGGCTCCTCACCTTGGCCACTTTCCTGGCTCAGAAGGGCTTCATTACGCCCCGCCAGAGCAGAGGCGAAAAAATTTTAATCTCGCACCGTGAAAACAGAAAAGTGCATTTAGTGGACATGCAATCAAACGCACGGCCAGGATTGAACGAAAGTTTTGCTTTAGTTTCTAGGGTCCAGGGTAGTTTCTAGGGGTGATCGAGCCCCCAACCCCCCCCCGGAACGTGCCTGTGGCGGTCAGGTGTCTGACTCTCCACGCTAGGCGCGCAGTGTTCGATTCGCGTCTGGGTAAATCATTTTGGGTATGATGCGTCCCCTCACACTCAAGTGGGCATACCAGCGTTTTGTGATGGTAAGTAAAACATGCACATGAGCAGAAACACGAAGGGAACAAATTAAAAAAGGAAATCAAATGGTGGGCACTGAAAATGTGTCTTATGATTCAGATCTCATATTTTACAAAGTTTTACCCCAGGAAATAAAGTGAGTAGAATACAGTATTTAAAAGAGTCAGACTTCGGGTATCGTATAATTCCTGAATTTTCTTGGACAGCTAACTACACGAGTCGATGTACCCGTCAAAAATGCATAAGCTAACGAAAAGTCATTTAGGCCCTTTCTAGAGCAGACAATGGCAGTTTTAATTATACAAAGCATCTGCTTCGTAGGACTTGTCTCCGGTAGGCCCTAATTCATTTAAAATAAGGCAATTGCGAATGATAGTCTTTATTCCCTGGCAAAATATGCGCTGAACTGCTCAGGCACGCCCTCTGCGATCCTATTTCTTCTTATATCTCTCTTGTTCCGGCACTTCGGTCAGTCGAAGGAATTTGTCTCACCGTCCAGAGAATGAACATCAGCCACTTGCACAATGAATCTTTGCGCTTATTATCTCGCCAATCCACCACAAATATTTGCTGGATTTGTCTATCCAGCATTAGCATCGTGACAAATTTTCTCATCGTTCTGACAATTGCTTGCTCGAAGAAACTGCACAATAAAAGTCAGTTTCTGGTCCTCAGCCATACCTTAGCAGACATGCTTTCGATGTGCTGTTTTTTTGGCACTGGTCTTTCCCGATATCTTGCCTATTTATTCGACAAGCCCGAAACTTCTGATCAGCTGACATGCATTTTGAAACAAGCTCCTCTTAATTCTATTACTGGTAGTGTCAGATTCTTTTTACTGGCATTGGCTTGTGATCGATTTTTACTTTTGGCGTTTCCAACATTTTATAAAAGCCTTAATCCCAGAAGATATGTCCTATTTGTTAATTTAGTGGTTTGGGGTTTCACTGCGGCAAAACTTCCTTTCGCTTTTTGGGTACACGACAAAGAAGTCTTTTTTCCAATCTGCACATTTGTTACTAGTTTTGACTCTAGATATACTTTCTACGAGACAGCTGAAACAAATGTATCGACTTGTGCAACCGCATTCATGTATTTTATATCATGTTCCATTATGTATCATCGTTACAGATCCAAAAACTTTTCTCATAATTCTGCAAAAAAAGAATGGAAAAAGCAAATGGAATTTGATGTTTTCATAGCCTTGACAATTATTGGTGTCATTTTTTGCCTTGGTTATGGCACTGGCATGATACTCTCGTCAATCGCAGAACGTGCGCATAGTCTTACATTCACTCTATTATTAGCACCAATCGTGTCTGCGGTTGTCCTTTTTGGATCAGCCTCGCATTTATTCATATATTTGAAATTTAATGGTTTATTTAAGATTGCATTTTTACAAATGTTCAAAAAGCCAAACACCGTGATGCCGTTTGGAATAGCCCTGCAACCATTTCCTCAATCGCTCGCAGTTGCGCCCGCTGGCAGTCCAAGAGCATGCGAGACAGTCCAATTTTGATAAAACCATCGTATCAATTTGAAGAATTGGCACTCGGCACTTTAATGGTTCGAGAAATATGTATCTTATCAAAGTTTCTTTCTTTTTGAGATATTTATTTCAGGCCGAACTCGCAAACACCGCTTTCTTTTAATGAATGGTGAATTAATTTGATTAATAGGTTCATTTCCTGAGGAAAGTTACATTCTCAAGGATACGTAGTCGATCCATATGTGCTTTGAAAAACACATGTACAGAAGGGAACATTTCCCTGAAACTCGTATCTATAATGCACTAGTTTTCGTGAAACTATTGTTGTACTTTAAGCTTGATTGATACTCTCTGTCTGTCGCCATTCATTTATCGATTTTAATGTTTAAAATATGCTTTTGCGTTGCTCGTATTGGAGCTTGGCGTACCAAAGATGTATCAACTTTTGGTGCACATTGTGGGCATTATATTAATTTCCCTGATGGCTAATGCATAATGAATGGTTTAGTTTAACAGAAATCAAATGAGGAGGGAAATTTCATCTTAACAGTACAGTGTACATACGGTCTTGCATAGTTTCGATATTTGTATTGTTTTGTATGACTTCAAGGCCAGAAGGCATAAGGACACATACACAAAAGAAAAATAAACAACTTATGTCGAGTAAAACTAAGCGGCCAAAACATAGCTTTTCGTGCGAGTCATACGAGCATGCGAATTGTTGAAATACTTTCCTCTTGAAAAATTTTTTGGGCCCCGTATTGCCTCCACTATGTAGGTGCATCTCCACGCGAGGGCATCTTGGACTAGACACCGACTTCCTCAGACGATGGCGGACGTTCGGCAGCCGAGACCCTGGTCCGACAATGGGTTCGCAGTTCGACCCAAACCCAACCAAAAAATCTTCAAGTCGAACCCACCCTAAAACCCAACCCAAACCCATTTTTGAAAAGTCAAACACAACCGATTCGCTAGGGAACCCAACCCCAACCCATAAAAAGGGATATTTAAAAAAAATTCAATATGACGCACATTTTTGTGAAAATGCTATCATTATTTGTGAAAATGCGACCTGACGGAAAGCAATCTTGTTCACTTAGACGCTTTACTCGAAAGTCTTCCTCCAGAGAGATGTTGTGAGGATAGTGGGAGAGTCCCCCCTGGCCTCCTCAGGGCACCGGGTGGCACATAACTCTAAAACTTGACCTTACGATGAACACATTTCTGAGCGGTTGAGTGAGTCGTGCCCCGCTCGTATCTTGATCAACCTTCAGAAAGATCTCCAGGGATACCAGAAGCAACTTATCTTGTAGGTGATACACTGGCATGAGCTAATCTGACCGACTTTCAAATTCGGTTTTTGGACTCCTCCAAAAGCAACCTGAGACCTGAAAAGTATCCTGCTCATATCTGAACGAGCTGCAAGTTTCAAAAAACATGATTCCAGCTGAGGGGCCATTTTCACCTGGGCGCATAAATCTTACAAGCCCTTCCTCGGACAGGGAGACGCTGGTCTCCCGCCATCATGTTCGCCCGATAGTAGAGCCGCAGTGGCTCGCGTCAGTTCACTCGCGTACGCAGGATTTCGGGGTCTTTAGGGGCCAAAAAATTGCATGAATATGCTATAATTTAAAGCTCATGGATGAGCGCCAATCGCCAATTGAGTGGGGGTGCGGTGCGGGGATGCGCCCCCAACAAGCCGGTGGCTAAATTTTCGCAAAATTTGCCTCTCGCAGAAATAATTCTCACTAGTCTACGAATAAATTTGCAGGAAATACTTGCTTCAAGGCAAGACATCACTCTCAGCCAAAACTCAAACCCACCCCTTGCCAAAAAGCAAGAGGCTTCTTAATTGATTCCGACCGGCCGAACTTTCAAACTTTCAAAATTAGGACCCGGCTGACCTGATCTATGAATGTTAGTCGGAAGAGATCAGGTCAGAGCTGCGTATCATCTGCTGACAGACGATTTCTCAGCTCTGTCACAGTCAGACTGACATGTCGGATTAGACTAACTGGGGACACTGGGTACGTTTTTGAAGCACCTGGATTGTCGATTCGAAACCAACAGACATGTCGAAGTGGCTTCAAAACGCTGTGCCGAGCAACCGCATGCTCATGCTGACCGACGGAGCACAGCCACTCGCTACCAAGCAATATGGGCAGACAAATGCCTAACCGCCTGCACCACCGTGGCCGCGAATATTCGAAGTACTTGCCCGAGAATTTATGGGCACCGTATGGTTTGGCCTGCTTTCATGTGCAGCAACATTGCAGGAGAAACGCAGCTTTGCTTGTCCCCGCCTTGGATTACCGCTGTGTACTACATTATTAGCGATTATAACTTTACCTTTCCTTGTGACTCGTGCGACCCGCACTCCGTACTTATGTAAACTAAAATCGCAAAATTCAGATTTGATATCTTCGCAGCCGGCTAATATAACGCAAATTTTCTTTAGTAGGATGATTGGCCGATACGTCACGCTCAAAAATTATCAAATCATGGTTCTCAAATGGCGCCTAAAAACCCCGCGAGGTCAGAGCCCACAAAACTATATAAAATTTATTTCGAGACATAGTTTAACATTTTGAACAACAATGAGCATCGCCTTTTCGCACGTGCAAACTGGGTGATCTGGGAGGGGTTAATGTTTTGGCTTAACACAAGTTGTGCAAATGAGACAAACTAATCACTGGAATGAAGGGGTAATGAATATGTGCAAATGTAGATAAGCTGCAAGAGACACAATAGCATGCTGGCGGTCCACCAACACCATAATCGAATATTTGACCAACTCTCATTTATCCATTTCCAGTCGATTACGAATCACAGTGGAAGCTGGATAAACATTTTCGACTGGAATAAACAGTTTATCTTCGATTTCCGTCACACCTTTATCGATTATTTCCGTTCGTGTCTGATTTACGAACTCGGACACATCATTTATTGCCAGTACAGCCTGGCCGTGCACTCCTTTAGCAAATTCTTCAGCCGCTTTATCCCTCAATCCGATCTGAATGGCCCGCCTGACCTCATTGCTACCCACAGGATCATGGTCCGGATCCCACTGAACAAGCACTTCCGCCTTTTCTTGCCCGTCTTGTGGTTTTTGAGATGAAAGTAGCGCTCGAGTAGCAAGAATTCCATCGAACCAGGATCTTGACAATGACAAGGCTAAAATGGCTTCTTGGTCCGGCTTGGTCGCCCAGCCGGATCTGTGCATCATCCACAGGAAATTAGGTTTGATCCACGTCATTCGTCCTGGACGAAATTCTGGATTGCAAGTTACAAAATCTTGGAATTTGACAGCTGAATGGCTGATCGATGGTTTATACGCTTGGTAAACCACGATTTTCTCGTCGTCATAGTGAGCAAGGATGTGACGACCGGAGTTGGGCCACCGTTGTTTCTGAGTCGAGTAAAGTTCCAAAGGGAACGGAAAAGCCATGGGAAGCAACAGATATATGTTATCTGAAAAAGTTGAAATTTAGACGAGGGCCGAAAATAATTTTATAAAATACAGACTAAAAGTTTTTCTGATCTCGTTGATTCATAAATTTAGATAAATTAATGGACTGTAATTATTTGGCCGATGGAACTGCCATTACAAATGAAAAGAATTCATAAAATTGTGTGTCGAATTTTTGAGTGATAATACTGTAAAAGAACTTTTCTGAAGCTTAGAGTGAGCATTCAGAAACCTGCAGAACAGAGGAAACTTTCATCATTCAAGTCAAAATCATTCAAAATTTGAGCAGGGGTCTGTGGAAACGAGAGGGGAGGGCGGCCCCTTATGGATTCGACCAGTTTGAATGTTTACAAAATACGAAAACAGCATATTGTGCAATCACTATCGTTTGCCCGCAAGACTTCGAAAGCGAAAAACACGGCGTTCCACGCGGCAATGTCCATGTACAGTATTGTGAAACTATTTCTGACTGGGCAAGCGGCAAGAACGGCTGTGTACACAGCTTTGCGCGCTTTTTCAAATGGAAGGGGAAAGTACCAACGAAGGTGGTTTTACGCGAATAACTAGCATTTTTCCGACTTATCTGTCCTGTAATACACGCGAACAATTAGTTTCGTCGCGGTTCGAGAAATAACCAAACGGGCATTAGAATCCTCTTTTAGTGCCCGTCTGGTTTTGCATAATTCTCTGATCGTGAGTAAACAAGGTGCCCCAAAAGTGTTCGCTCAACTTTTTCAACTGTCTGAGACAAAGGAACATCATAAAAATAAAACTGTGCAATCGCGATCAGAGGACATCTACTGCAGCAACTATCTACACAACTTTAAACGGGAAGGAGTCTAGTTGCCAGAGTTCACATGTCCAAATATGACCTATTCACAACTTCCGGAATTAGAATTGAGAAATTCATGAATTTACTCTCTATAAAAGCACATGCCTGTCGCTGCCTACAGCAACATACATCAAAATGTAGCCTGAGCAATCGGCTGCCCATATTTCAGCGAGCTAGAGATGATTAAACTCGTAGTTTTTAGCCGATAACATTTGTCACTTATTTTTATAATATGACCAAGGGAACCTAAATCTGGAAGCATAGTTTGAAGCGATGCGTCAAACAGCTTGCCATGCGACATTCTAGGCACCTTTTTACGTTGTCAGTTCTTCACCGAAAAGTGTCGTGTCGCATCGCTTCGAGCTATACTTTGGGCTTTAGTCTGATGCAATCGTCTACACTGGGGCGTATGCAACAATGTTAAACATGGACTATAAGATTCTGGCAAAAGTGCTGGTCATGAGACTAAGGAAAGTGGTGGGCAAGGTGGTCCATCCGGACCAGACCTGCTCGGTACCTGGAAGAGACATAAGAGACGGGGTCTTGACCCTCTACAATGCTGTAGAGTACATCAGCGAGATTGGGGCGGAAGGCATGCTTCTTTCTGTGGACCATATGACAGCCTTTGACATAGTCGAATATATGAATAGAGTACTCGAATACTTCGGGCTAGGAATAGTCTTTCAAAGCTGGATTCGACTGATCTATAAACCAGGGGAGGTGTCATCAGCGGTGCAGGTGAATGGCTACATCTCATCACCCTTTAATCCAAGCGGAGGAATCCGGCAGTGGTGCCCTTTGTCTGCCTTATTGTACGTGCTCGTCTCAGAGACAGTCACAAATTTCATTAGGAGGGACGCAGCTGTAAAAGGATTAGACATACTAGGACGGGAGCTAAAAATCAGCAACTTTGCTGATGATACCAACTTTTTGGTGGCGGATACTGCCTCTATCAAGCGCATTTTTGAAGTGTACAAAACATTCAGGAACTACTCGGGCGCCACGCTGAAAGAGGCAAAAACCAAAATTTTACCACTAGGTGCGACAGCAGCGAACAGGACAGGGATGGAGGAGGAGCTGTCAAAGTATTTGGTCCAGCAGTTAAAAGTGTATGGATTTTGGATTCGCAGGACTGACATGGAGATAGCGGATAACTGGGCAGCTGCAAGAGACCATATAGCAACATTGAACAAGATTTTTGGAATAACCGGCCTACTTGCAAGCATATCGCCTGCTTTGCAAACATGGTTTTGCAGTCAGCACAGCGGTGCATATGGTATGCGAGGGCTGACTTCGAGGAGGAGGACAAGATAGTGGACTTACGGATGCACTGCGGAGGAGGTTGAAAGTTTTGACTAAACGAGCCAGGTGCATTCTGTCACCGCTCATGTTCCAGGATTATTTTGCAGAGCCGTCTCTCGTGGATTTGTTAGACTAGGGTGTTAAGGAAATTAACCAAAAACAATAAAAAAATGAAATAAAAAAAAACAAGAAAAGCAAAATGAAAAATAAGAAAAAAAAAGAAAAAAAAAGAAAAAATCATTCAAAAAATTGATTAAACGGATAAAGCTTATATGGTTTCTCTTTTTTTGTGTGTATCATATTACTGTGTCATTGGTGATGCTGTGTGAGATTAGGGCCATGATCCGGTGCCAGGTTCAGCTGCTAACATGACTAACAAGGAAAGGAGAAAAGACTTAAGATAAAAGATAAAAGATTAATAAGGCCAATAATCAAATGTATCTTTTTGGAATGCTTTAACGATTGTGAGACGATTCCCCCACTTGGTCGATTCCCCCACTGTGACGATTCCCCCACTGTGTCGTTTCCCCCACCGTGCCTGGTGGGGTAATCGACTCACTGATACATGCGTCGATCCCCCCCCCCCTTATGACACGATTCCCCCACCGTGTCGTTTCCCCCACCATCAGTTTTGAGAAACTGCGGCCATTCAAAATTTTGAGCCTTCGTCCAAGAATATAGCATTCATGCGCAAATTATCATCATAACTCCTAGAAGATTGAAATATGCCTCAAATAGTTCGCGATCTTGTTTTATTATTCGATTGCCATGCAAATGCCATGCTGTTATAGCGGCCTTAAAACGTTTGCTCCTTGGGTCACTCTCGCCTGGTCCAAGGGCAGCATCGACCGATCCGATCCATCGGATCCGCTTCAAAAAATTTTAAGTTAATGGGGATATCGTACTTGGCACTGCGTCCTCGCCAACCTGCTCTGTTTTCTCGCTGTCACTCTCTCTACTCCGAAGGACACAGGTGAGAGATAAGCAGAGCATAAAGTGGGACTGAATGCTGATTTGAGAGAAAAAACGGGATTTTCTCATCATAGTATGCCAAACCTTATTCTTCAGCATATACAGAGCGAAAATTCCAGTTGCCAATGCTGCCGATCCAGCAGTCGGATCGGATCGAGAACTGATTCACCCCTCAGATCGGGTTTTTACATACATTTGCAATTTGAACCGCTGCCTTGATAAGCAGAGAAAACTGGCCTGGTCTTACATTCACTCGTATTGGCAACGTGTCAAATATCCTTCCTGAAATACTCGAAGGAGTTCAAAAAGTTCGTAGCCTGAATACCTTGCACATGAGCTGCAGCACCGAAATTTTACTTCACGCCGCCCACATTCTACAAGCCTATCACACTCGTACTGCCTGTTGCAACCCAAGTCAGGTCAGCACATCAGGCGAAAAATTATGGTGGGGGAAACGACACGGTGGGGGAAACGTCACATGTCTCAGTGAGTCGATTCCCCCACCAGGCACGGTGGGGGAAACGACACAGTGGGGGAATCGTCTCAGTGGGGGAATTGACCAAGTGGGGGAATCGTCACGGGACCGCTTTAACGCCGTGCATTGTTACAGTAGAATAATTACATAAAAATGCAATACATACTGTATGCGCTTGTGAGATTTACATGTCTGCTCGATCAAGTTTCTGGCAGGCCCGAGCAAAATGACCAGTTTTGGCATACACTACTTCTTTGTCGGCTTTGATCACTCCTGTTGGCCTCCTCCAAAACTGGTGGCATTGATGGAGCCGCTAAAATCTGCTCTGTCTTTTATGCTGGGTCGCGTTGAATCACAGAGCCTTGGCCTTCTCGTACGCATTGCACTACGAGGAGCGTGCCAAGAGGGGGCGCGCATTGTTTAAGAAACAAAGTTAGGTCAAATAAGGATCGCTGTCAAGAGGACCCGCGGTTTCTTATCCCTCTACTGTATTGCGAAGCGCGTTCACTCATCGTCAGTTGTACGTGTACAGAGAAGTGTGTACAGTGGTGAATCGTTTTCGAATAACACATTCCTCTGGGCTTTACAATGGCTTTAGTAATTGCCGAGAAAGTTCTGCGAATTTCTCACAGAAACTTTGCGGCGGTGTAAGCTGCAAAATGACCAGTCCTTGTGCCATATTTTCCGCTGACGGAAGCCACCCGCGGATCAATTCAATTCATTAGGCAGATCGTTGTGGAAAAGTTTAAATTTTTAGTTTTATGGCTTTTTCTTGTTTCAGTTTCTGTTTTTGATTCCTTGCTTACGTAGTGCTTGCATGATAAAACCTACCATATACTACGTACTGTGGGAGCAATCACGATGTGATCTTACCGCCTTGCCCTGCCCCGCGATAGAGGGCCGTCTAGAAGAAATAACAGAGGCAGCCGTTTACTGAGGTGGCCTGACTCTCGACTGGGACCAAACCAGTCCAGGGGCCGTATGCACAACGACCCAGTTCAGGAACGGACTGGTTAGCTGGAACAAGCCCGTTAGGCCGAACTGGGTCGTTGTGCATACAGTACGGCCCCAGGTTAGTCATGCCTCTGCAACGAGCAAAAGGACCCGTACGGCATTTTTGGACAGACTGCGATTGCTCGTTTCCCCTGCTGCCAAATCCTGCTGTTCCTGGTAACCAAAACGGAAATAAGCGCTCGTACGGGTATGTTCCCAACGAAGAATCCACCAGGTTGAGGGGGGGGGGGGGGGTTGACGGAAAACAGAACCAGACGGCCATGGACAAACCACCCGCTGCAAGAGGAATGAGCAATCTGATCCCACTAGTTGCAATGACGGCTTACGACTTATATTATACTGTACTTTTCTGATGTTCTCCAATATTTGCACATGGTCGACCTCTGCCAAAAGCATGATATCGTATATTATGTGGCCCTCTTTTACTTTACCCCCGGGAGTATAGTAAAAAAGGGGCACATAATATACGATAGTATAGGGGAGTAAAGTAACAGAGTGCTATTAGGCCAGGTTCTAAGTAAATTTTGAACTTTAACTTGGCATAAGCTGATAAGATGGTATGCTTGCAGCAACAAGCAAATTTTTTTGATTCTTCGCGAACGACTATCACTTTGGATGACTGGTGCGGCTTGTCTGTCACTGAAAAATTCAAGGCACGTTTACAGTACTCTGGCGCACCGTCGATTTCCAGCGCCATTGACTTCGCTGATTAAGCGCTGACTGGAGCCTTCAATTCCATCGATTCTGATTCATTCGTTTGATAGCTCACCGGTTTCGTGGGCCTCCGTGTCAGCTGCCCCAGTGTCGGCACTGATTCGAGCGTCGTTCACCAGGGCATCAAATTAAATCTGCTGAATCTACTGAAAACTTTACAAACCAAAGAGAAACCATATATTATGAGCCCATAATTTTCGTGATCACTACAGTAGACAACGCACTTACAAACCTGAACCAGCGACAGAAATCAAAGACACTAGGCAGGTTCAAGCCACCCTAGCTACACTTTTCCGATCGCACAATCGCGCTCAGCATAATCAACGTTTGCGAGAGGCTTTAATCAAATCCGATGCTCTCTCGGCCACCATGATCGTAGGCGCGTGTGTGTTGCCCGACACCTGAGCAGGGAAGACGGATGCATCGACCACACGCAGTCCAGCAACGTCGTGCACTCTGAGCGAAGAAAGCATTAAGGAATGAACATCAGGAAGGCAGGCATGGCTTACCTCAGCTGGTTATCCACCACACTATTCTCGTTTTTCTTGCCCATGCGGCATGTTCCAATCGGATGGTACAAAGTGACTGACCGCTGCTTGACATTGCATTTTAGGTACTCCTTGGACAGAGGCTCATATTTTTCGCAGCCGGGTACTGGACCCGCTTCGGCATATCGAACATCGAAGGGTTGGAGCTCAGGACGTTTCGCTAAGTCCACTAGCATGCCTAGCCCTCTGGCAAGAACATCCGCGTCCACTGGGTCCTCCAAGTAATCGTACTCGATGGAAGGATGCATGAATGGGTCTGCACTGCGAAGACGAATTTGGCCTCTGTCACTCGGATGCAGGTGTACTGCTGCCAAGACGAAGCGGTTTTCGCCATCACCGCGCCTGTTGACTGCCTAAAGTATGGGCTGTTACTGGGCTCATCGAGTGACCTCGTGGAACATATTGTCCGCTTACCTCTGGGGCCAGATTGATTCGGTCATCCAGAAACGGATAGTTATCAATGTAATACAATTGCAAGTCAGGTCCGGGGCTGGATTTCAGATTAGTTTTAAGGAAGCCGGTGATTTCGGCTGCCGATTTGGTTAAGGGACCTGAAAGAAGCATTTGTATAGGTTATTAGTCCTAGCGACGCAGCCGACGTTTGAATACCTGTGCCAAAGAGGTAATACTCCGCCAATGCCTTGTAGTATCCATACGGCGTACCTAGCTGGTGTGCCGCGATGAATCCACTGGCATTGGTCGTGTATTCCAAGTAAGCTATGTAGTGGTCATCTAAATTAGCACCCACAGCAGGGTTATCGACCAGTACTGGGATTGAGAATTTTTCGAGCTGGGCCTTAGGGCCGATCCCGGACAGGAGAAGGATTTGAGGCGAGTTGATGGCACCACCAGAGACGATGACTTCAGTTTTGGCTCGAGCTACGTATTTCTGGTTATTATAAAAGTATTCGACACCAGTGGCGACGAGGCCCTGAGGCTTCTTCTGCTCGATGATCACCTAAAGCTCAGGGTACTGTTAGAGCGTAGCTCGTGATACATCTCCCCAATATCGGGGCTTCCAGAGTTCAGCCGGATTTTCATGCTCAAATTGGCCACTTACCTTTCCAACATGGGCTTTAACGACCACATGTAAGTTTGCTCTTCCCATAGCCGGTTTCAAGAACGCTTTGGCGGTGCTCATGCGTTTTCCCCATTTATTTATATTGAACTGCAGCCAACTGAACGCCTCAAAATCCTTGCCATTGAGGTCATCAGTGAACTTGTAGCCCGCATTTTTAATCGCCTTTGCCATACTTTCTCCTAAGGGTGTCCTGTAGCCCTCATTAACCCTTATAGGCCCGCTATAGCCATGTTGATCGTTTTGACCCTGCAGATGATCGATTTCGTTGGTCTCCATTTTTCTGAAGTAAGGAAGGACATCTTTGTAAGTCCATCCAGCGTTGCCCAAATCATGGCCCCATTCATCGTAGTCTTTTGGACTGCAGCGAACAAAGTTCATCCAGTTATGGCTGCTGCATCCTCCAAGAGCCTTGCCTCGAGGCCATCTGCCTTGCTAAACCATTAAATTGGCTGTTGACAATCGCTTACCAAACAAATATCATGCCCATGTACTCACTCTGTTCACCAGGGCGCCACAGCAGTGCTTTTGTGGCTCAGTCTGGTACCTCCAATCGAAGTCTGTCAATTGCAAATAATTCAGTAGAGCAGGAATGTGAGAGAACCAAGAATGCTCTTCTTCGCCGCCCGCTTCCAGCAGCAGCACACTGACGGATGGGTCTTCGGATAACCGTGCGGCCAGGACACACCCCGCCGTGCCGCCTCCAGCTGAAAGCAAAACTTGCATTACGTTTCAAAGAGACCACGTCCTGCCCGCTCTTAATTTTGAATGCAATAAAGTTGCAGTGCCTAGTCCTGGTGATCCTAGAGCTAATGCATTGGACCTTATACACCCAGTGAATGTATTAGTCCCTAAGGGGTTTAAGTATGCCTAATGTAAAATTTTAATTCTGGGTCGCTCATATTCAGATTTTGCTTTACCAATGATATAATCGTAGACGTCGTTCAATTCTTGAGGTTTCCGTACTCTCGCACTGGCATTGGGTCGTTGAAAGTAATACAACCCAACGGCCAACAATGCAACAAGCACTCCCAGTGACTTAAGCATTATTACTCCTAGTCTGCAAATTCAAGGAGTTGGACATAAATAGACGCAGGAGGTGACACGGCCTATACCTACGTGGTTTCAGCCACGGATACACTATTTAGTGGTAGTTCGTATTAGTTCGAAATAGTGTATCCGTGGTTTCAGCGGCCCACCGATCCCACTCCTAGTTGTCATAAGCATGCGCACACCGTTTCTGGCCTGTGCCTGAGCATCAAACTAGTGCGCGCGACTCAAATCATGTCTTCAGGGCCTTTGACAAGTTTAATTCAATTGTGATAATTCCTTGAATTGTTTTACTCCACTGTAAACGCGGTATACAGGGGAGATTTTAAAATTTGACGATCTTAGGGGCTTTTTCGGTATGTAGGGTCAAAATATTCATTCGTATTTTTAAAGTGTAACTGTAACTGATAACCTAGGATTTTTTTGTAAAATGGTTAAAATCGACCATAAATCACACAAAATTTCGATACATTTAGTAAAAACCAGCTTAGCCAAAAATAAGTAAGTGTGATCGTCTTTTACCGAAAATATTCGACCATAAAAAGTCGCTAGCAAACGTTTGATCCTTAAGGAAGCAATAAGAACTTGAATCAATCGCGATTTTGTCCGTCCATTGCCACAAATGATCCCGCCAAGCCCACTGATCTGCGATTTGAATCGCGGGCACTAGTGTGATGCTCACGCACAGGCCAGAAAAGCTGTGCGCATGCTTATGACAACTAGGAGTCGGCTCGGTGGGCCGCTTAACCACGTAGGTATAGGTCGTGTCACCTCCTGCGTCTAGTATATGTCCAACTCCTTGGAAAATTCAGCACTGCTCATCTGGCTGGTGTCGCTAGCTTATGAGGCTGCAGAATTGTTGTCACCAGGTTATCGGGGCAGAGTACATGTAGGATCGATGTTTTCACCTTTTCACCTCCGTCTAAACTTGCGACGCTCGTAAACAACTATCCCAGAGCCAGTCAGGACGGCTGCAAGCGATCTACACTCGAAGTATTGCAGCACAAATAACGAGCAAAGGCGTCGCGGACATATGCCAACTCTTGAGTTTGAAAAACAACACCTGACTCGCCTGAAGTCTTATCAAGCCTTAAAACCATAAAACTGTTTCGAAGCATACTCGAGCGAGAGCTCTTTTTATCTTAAAAAACCAGCTTGGCATTTCCCATCTTGAGGCAAACACCGCTATGTCCAGGCTGGGGCGCATGGCGCACCCAAGATACTGTATGTAGTTCAGCCATGTGCATTATACCCTGCACTACACGGGGTGAAAAAGTTGTCGGGCTGCGAATTTTTGGACCACCAATCGTATGTGCTGTCATACTGATTTTCGACAAAGTCTTTTGTGACAGACGGAAAACGTTTAGACTATTGCATCTGTAAGACGTTGAGCACAGTTCCGCAGATTATTAGCCTCATTCTACTGGACGCCATGGCAATAAGAAATTGTATGCTCGCCTTTCAACCTCGTAAGAGTAACAATGCGAAGAGTGCCCACTGAATGGCTAGAGTCGTATCGCAGGTTCTTTGCGAAGACAGCAACAAGAAAGCACCAGATTTTTGCATCTTTCATTCTTTCTGCATGGTCAAGTATAAACCAGATATCGCCAGGTGTTTCTCGCTCTTATAATTGCAAGCAAAAAGCACTGGCTGGGCTGATCGTGAGAGTCATCCATTATTCATAACAGACATTTTGTATAACGACAATTTTTGTTTGTACTGCTGCACTTCTTTTCATGAACATTGCTGTAACATTGCCACATCAAGCGGCTAGATACGTGGCCTGGAAACTCTCGGTCGGCAAGCGTTTTGAGCGAAGGGCTTAATCATAAGAGTACAGAGGAAACCTGCAAAAAAAGGCTTGCAATTATCCTGGGCGCTGTAACTACCTTTAGCCTGATCCATTGCTTGACTTGCCACTAATACGTAGAGCCTAGTCACCAAAAGAAGGAATATTCTTTTGAGCATATCTTATCTGTCACTGTTTGCAAAAAACAGTTTATCGGGGAGAGTCTAACGGGTAAACTCACAATCAGGCAAACCCCATTTTATCTCTGCGAGCCCGCCTTGACAGCCCGCCTCGCCTCGCTAAAGAAACGAACAAACAGCGTTAAAAAAGCGGCGCGAAATATTTTTCAAGAACTCGAAGGAGCTACATTTCGTTTTTAACCGCACGGAAATGATTCTGCCTTGGAGGAGAGCTCTCAAAAAAAAAGACAAGATGCAAGTGTATCTTTTTTAATCGCGTCATGATCACTGATCACGCAGAATCGTTTTTGTGCGTAGCTCGTTCATGTTCGCTGATCTTGCAGCAGCATCGCTGGGTTTTTAATCTTGAGACAAACAGCCGAGACGTGTAAATAAATATAATGCATAGCCCGACGAAGATAACGTTGTACCAGACATAAGCGTACCATATCTAGCTAAACTAATAAGCATCTACTGTACTGTAAGCAGCTGGGTGAGAATTCGAAAATAAAGTTATGAGGCTGCGGCTGAGAACGCATGTCAAGGTTATTATTTATGGGCGATAGATTTTGTGAGGAAGCAGTTGAATGCAGGTAGATTTATCCAGGTGTTGCATATATTCGACATAGCGAAAGGGGAATTAGATTTTCAGTGGCATCTGAAAAAAATAAGCACGACATCTCGCAATATTCTGCAATTAATCACAGAGAAATTCCAGCATGTAGAACTTTCACGGCAACAATTTAGTCAAGTACCGGCGTGTCAGAAAGAAAATGCTTTTTACTCGATTTTAGCGAGGAATTCAAACCCTGCGTTCGTCAAGTATATGTGTTTGTAACAGTTTCTCGTATGCGAGGATATCCTCCATTCGTGGACCACCCTGGTGTCCACCAGACACAGTAACAATATGTACTTTTGCTGGGCTAATCGACATGTCATTTCCAAAAGGTCACTTATCAGAAATGAAAACTTTTAGATAAGCAAATGGCTTAGCAACGGCCTTGGACAGTTGGTCTGCTCGGTCACAGGAAGAGAAATAAGCACACGTACAGTAGATGCATGCTGATGACAGAATCAAAGCCGCAACGTATGAAGCTATGTACTGTAGTTTAAACTGCGAAGAGTACCTATTAATGGTACTGCTGCTGTTTGTATATGCTCTGCCAGGAATCCTGTAGCCAACCTCAACATCCTAACGATAAGACCATGGTTCTGCCCATGGCGCCTGTCGCTCTAAATAAGGCGGCATGGCCTGAACATGAACACACGCAAACATACCATTGGCGGAAAATATAAATAGGATTACCTGAGAAAAGGTGTACATTGCATACTGAATAACTTTTCCATAATCAATAGTTTCAATAATAAATTTTGAAAAACCCAATATCAAGCTCTTAGAAACTAACTGTTATATCTGTGTAATAGGCGTGTTTGGCCGGTGGGGAAGGTTGTGTATTTGGTTGCCTTAAGTGGCCGCCTTGTACACGGAATAGTGTATTGGCTTGCCTTTGTTGGCCGGTGGATACTCTCCTCCAGGCGAGGCTGAAACCCGCCGGGTTGATGTCTCAGGCATTTACGCCTAGGTGACTTGCCTGTAGGTATTTTTGAGACCATCCGCTCCCCGCGGTACCTCCTGCAATGTACGGCCTTTCAGTCTGTTGCATCTGTGCGACCTCTGATTTTTGCTCTAGGATAATCTTCATCCTTCTCCTCGCCTTCTCACCTATTTTGAAAAAAATTTGCACGATTGCATGTAGACTTGGCCAGTTCTGCGAAGTGTGGGCAAAAAATAATTTTTTATTGAATTGATTATTATTAACCGGCAGAAAGATCAACTTTTAGCATCGCGCATCTGGTTGGCTGGTGCGGGCATCAATAAGCGGGCACTGAGCCTGCTGATTACGAGGATGTATGGTAAGAAAATGGGGCCGGAAGGAAATATCTCTTTTTGGTTCCAGCTAGTTAAATTTTGATATTATGGAGTGTACTATTTCATAGAGCCGCTATTACTGAGGTGTTCGATAGAGCGCTGCTGCGCCTGAGTTCAAAGACATCTGAATTTAAGGAGTCGCCAATCCCATCGATCTCGGACAAGCACCATCGCAGATGTGCCTTCATGGCTCGTTGAGGCCCAATTTTGAAGGGAGTATGTAGTTATTTTTTTTTAACCATCTGCTGAATAGAAAACAACCAGAACGAAAATTAAGGAGATTAGAGATTGCCCAGTAAGGAAATGGATCGCCAGGAACTGGACCGCATTATAGTTTCAGCTTGATTATTAGGTAGGTACTTAATAATAAGGGGCTATTCTTCAGAGCTGCTGCACGCGTACAGTGATGGTTTACCAGTTGCGTCCCTGATTTTACCGCTCTGTCGGCATCGATCTTGGACCAGAAGCATGGCAATGCTGCTTGCTTTGGGGCTGAAGTCACGCTGGTGCTCTAAATCTTTGTATGCGGGCCCTGATTTTCAATCAAAGCAGAGGTTGAATTATGTCATCTTTACTGTAATAAGCATAGTGCACTGGTGGGAGAAAAATCGAGGGGATAACTAGTATGAAAATAGCTCGCCAAGAACTGACTCTTCTACTGTATGCAATTTCCAGCTTGATTACTGATTTTGTGTAGTTAATTGCTATGTTGCCACCCTTTTAAAAAGTCATTGCTATATAACTGCGGGTGATATTGAACCAGATAGTCGTCAGCCGCAGAACTGAAGGCAGTTTCACTACAGTCTTCCGGCGTCAGAGACATTGCGATTTCTTATTTTATGTTATTTTTTCAACAAAAGATTTATTGCCATTTTTGTAGGGCATGCAAGCAGATGAAAAGGCTGCGTCGAATCTCTCAATTATCGCTGTATTTTATTGGATTCGGGTGACTACAGGTTAAACTTTTAGTTTTTTAGCTTGTTTTGGATTTGGCGTATTCTTCTGTTCTTTTCCTTGGGCTACTCCCATTTTGCTAGGCCCCAATATATGTATCAATGATGCACTTTGCCTCTCACTGCACTCCACATTTGCAAAAGTTTCTTATTTCTGTCGTAGATTGTCCTGTGCCTAAAAGTTGCGCCTAAAAAATTTCTAGCGTGTAGAAGGCATTATGGCACTTTTAATCGCAAGATATCTCGGTTCCTGGCCGATCAAAGCGAACGACATTTTGCATTCCTATCCTGTCAGGGAGTCCCAAGGAGGCGATTACATATCTCATCGTAGACCCCAGAAGACGCGCAAGCATCAACTTGCTAGCACTTGATTGCATCTTATGATACCCCCACGCTATATTTTGTAGTTTCAGTTCCTGAATCTAAAAGAGTTTAGTAAACTGAATACAGTTCTAGTTACTGCAACAACGTTGCTGCACTGTAAACATTCTGCTTCAGCTCAAGTCTGCGTTCAAGAAGTGGGGAACTTCATTGCCGAATGCAAAATGCTTAATGGAACAGTGAAAGGCGGTCGCTGTTTCTTTTGACTTTTAAATGCGCAGTGGGCGGCAGGATTTGAGAAATGCAAGAGCAAAGGTGGCGCCTCCTTCGGACAAATCCATACCCGTTCTGACGCAATTAACACGGACTTTCGAGTAAGATGCTATAAATAAATAAAAATACCGAAAACAACAAAAAACTATTTACAGAAATTATACGATCAAGGATACTCTAGGTGGGAAGTGAATAGCACTTGGAAGAGATCATGCCTCTTCTGCAGATCTCCATTGCCCTATTGTCGCGTATCCTGCATTCGTACAGCAGCATCAATGGTCCCATTTCAAACTTGACTATGGAAAACTTGTTTATGAAATCAGTAGTCGTAAGCTACAAGAACCAAAACATCGCTGGATCGCATTGTTTTGTAATGACAGCGGATGGCACTGAACTGAGAGCCTACAACTGCGAAAATCACGTTGACGAGCTTGCCATCTTCTGCGTTATATCCAGCATGATTTAAAGTTGTTGCGAAAAACCGATTTTTATGCTTTCTTTAGCTGATTCAGATAACATTCAGGAATTCGAGCTGGTCCCTGAACGATGCATGAATGAAGCTGTGATCGAAGAACCGCCTTCAGTCAGCACCGCCGCATGCATGAACCACTGTGCGCAAAGAATTTGGTGTCGCAGTTTAAACTGGTTTCCATCGTCGCAGAAATGCCAGATTTTCTCCTAGCATTACTCGGATAGCAAGAAGAGTAATGCGGCACAGGATGATTGCGAGCACTATGCGTACATCCCCCAGGAATGCAAGCTCGCTGACGACAGTTTCTGACCCTATTGAAGCAATAAAGCATGTGTTGTTAACTTACAGGACGGTTACCAGTATACTGCATTTGAGTCTCCCGCTGATACTCGGGAACCTTTAAAGCTCGTGCAACACTTTATCCGCTGATCAGTTTGCAATATCCTGCCCATATATGGCTCAATCGGATTTTCGGATCACCATAAGCTTGCTGTGCTGTAGCTGTCTTAATAATATCACCTGTTTAGTACAAATGTGGTGTTTTCTGTTCAGGTCGAAGCGGAAGGATTAAAGATCTCCCTGGTCCAGAGCTGTTTCCCAATCCAACTGAAATCGCCAGTGTCGAAAAGTCAGTTTTGTCAGCTTAGATGCGGAAGACAGTTTGAATGTAACTGCTGTATATTTCAAATCAGCTTAGAAACATATCCACTCACTGGTGCCCGGAAGATATTGTGGGCGATTAAAAATGGTAAACAACTATCAAAAGTGGATTTGAGGCTGTCAGTGTGGTAAACAACTATCAAAAGTGGATTTGAGGCTGTCAGTGTGGTAAACAACTATCAAAAGTGGATTTGAGGCTGTCAGTGTGGTAAACAACTATCAAAAGTGGATTTGAGGCTGTCAGTGTGGTAAACAGCTATCAAAAGTGGATTTGAGGCTGTCAGTGACCACTGTATGCTCATAGGCAGGTTGGGAGTAGTATCTTTGGTGCTTTTCTGCATGCTCGTCAGGGCGTCACTGTTGATACTATAACTAATGTTTGCGCTGTGAGATTGACCCTACAAAAACAGATCTGAATTGAAGTTGGAGTTAGACTTCAAATTATGAGAAAGCAAGATACCGTAAGGTACATGAACCTGTTTGTCGGTATTTTTTATCCGAAAATTTGTTTTTTACCTTAGGAATAGAGTAGAAAAAGTATAGACGAGGGGTGGGGTGCGTATGTTTTGAGTGTGTGGCCTGTGGAAAGTACAGATCAGCATTTTTGGCACCGCCCGCGCGCATGTGGTATAGCACGGGGGTATGCATGGTCACGTGTAGAAGGCGTGGCGGCGGGTGGCAGCGAGGTGATGTTATGATCAGTGTTTCCTCGAAATTTTTAGTGATGACATGGCTATTTTATGGATGAAGTGTATGGAGAATTTTGCGCTGGACAAGATAAAAGTAATTTCGAGGTTTTTCTGGTGGGATGAGGTAAAAAAGTGAGAGGAAGGGGGTTCGTGGCGAGACGCGATGTAGGTAGCCGTGCGTGTTTGTTATAGGCAGCCGGGTTGCGGTGCGTTGTGCAATTCATTTTACGTCGGGTGAACGTTTGGAAGGATGCTCGCGGTTTGATGTCGCCGTGATTGTTTGTGGCAAGATCTGTTTACTAAGCTATAACGTTTGGTTGGTTAGTTATTTCACAATTTTCGCATATAGGGGTAAGTTTTTAATAATGTTTGGAGAAGTGTGTGTGTGTGATGGTTTGGGCAATTCTTCGGAATGAAGGAAATTTTTTATTGGAGAAAATAGTTGCAGTATGGGTCAGGATATGCCGAAAGTTTTGAGTTTTGTTGTGGAAAATGTAGGTGGTTGTGTGACTGTTTCAAGCGGAAAAGAAAATGGGGGCGTTGCTGGTTAGGGTTTTTTGAGGCATAGCAATTAGTACGAGTTTTAGTAGAAGTATGAGTCATGTGTATTGCGTAATAGGGGGCAATAGTCGTATTCGTGGGCATAGGTAGGCAACAAGTTGGTTGTGGAACAAATTATCGAGGTAAAGGAAAGTATGCAGGATTGTCGATGGGTGTGAAATGTAGGAATAGGTTGGGTACTGCAGTGCTGTGTTATTGGGCAGTATGACGAGAGTTTCGGGGTGTGGTGGGTGTACGTACAAACAGGTGGTTATTTACCAAGGTGTCGGTTCAGTGAAATATGATTATTATTAGTAGTTTTGTGACGAATGTTTTAGGCTGTTTTAAAGGGGAAAAAATTTTTTAGGTGGGTGCTAAATGTTTGTCACATTGCGCAATAGTACGAAATGATCGTATTTCTGTGCATCGGTGGTAGTTAGCCTGTAGAGCAAGCTTTTGGAGGAAAGGGAATATATTGTGGATTAGTAATCGGGTTTATAGGTTATTTTGAAATGCCAGCATGTTTTAGTGGAGTAGGTTATAATTAGGTTATATATGGAATTTTATAAATGCACACGGATTTGTTGAAGGGAAGGCGGCGGATAGCAGCGAGGAAATTATAGGATGACTGTTTTTCAGAAATTTTGAGTGCTGACATAGTTGGTTTAGATATGAAGTTTGTAGAGAAGTTTTCGCTGTATAGTAGAAAATAAGGGTAATTTTTTTGAAATCAAGTGGAAAGACAATTTTGTCGATGGTGGTACGCGAAATAGCGATTTGACTATTTGGTGTGCTGCGATTTCGTTAGGGTCGCATGTTTGTTTATAGGCGGGCGGGTTGCGGTTACGTTATGCAATTCATCGTAAGCGCCCGTTAGCTTAGGGAATAGAGCTTAGCGCCACAGGCGAGGAGAGGGCGGCGTATGTTTTGCGTATCTAAGCTGTCGAAAGTACAGTGGGCGATTTTTGGCACGATCGGTGGGCATCCAAGTATAGCAATGGGGTATGCATGGTCACGTGCTAATGGGCTGGCGGCGGGTGGCAGCGAGGGGGCCTTATCACCAGTGTTTTCTGAAAACACCACTCTCGCCCAACAGCCACCCACCTCAAACACAGCCTGGAAGTCTTCCTCGCCACACTGCCGGTCGTCATCTCCATCGGTATCTGCCAAATCGTACATGACGACTTACGAATATGAACTCTTCGAATTCTATAGTTCCCTTGCCTGAAATCGCATGCACTCCCATCATCTGATCGGCACAACTCGGACATATTTTCGACCAGAAAACAAGACTTGATGTCGCCGTGATTCTTAGCAGTGAAATTTATTTGTTCACTTATCTATTGTCGCTAATTCGGTCGACAAATCATCCACAACGCCAATCATGCCATATACTACTACTGGCAACCTGCCAGTAGACGAGACCCCCACTAAAAAAGGTCCATGAAATGGACCAACCCCTAGGTGCTTAGGAATAGAGAACACAAACCTGCCACCAAAAAACCGTGCGAAAAATTTCCCCTCTCCACGCGCTTCTCTATTCCTAAGCCCTGACAAATGATACCGTTGTGCGTTGCTGCAGGAACACTGAAGCTTCGTGGCATGCGGTCACTACAGTCACGTTCTATGTATAACGTGAAATAAACATTGCACAGGAAGCTTGCTCTCTGACACAATGAGTAACCGACACAGGCATTATATCCGGACACTTGGCATTCTATTAATTGACCTACAGCTTGCAATCGTAACATGCCTACAGTTATAGTGACACAACGCAGTGTCCATTTACAAAATGCATAGTTTACTTAAAAAACTAAACGAATCACTGCACCGAACCCATAACAGCAAAATCTCATGCCTCCAACCATGCAAGCAATGCAGCAAATGCTTCTATGCATTATGACTCGGCATGCAATGTATTCTCCACGCTATACCTAACGCAAGCGTATATCAGGGCTTAGGAATAGAGAAGCGCGTGGAGAGGGGAAATTTTTCGCACGGTTTTTTGGTGGCAGGTTTGTGTTCTCTATTCCTAAGCACCTAGGGGCTGGTCCATTTCATGGACCTTTTTTAGTGGGGTCTGCATTTAAGACTTCTGATTGTGAGATAATGAACTGTGTATCCGTAATATACGAGATCCGAGATCCGTGTTAGATTTTCAACAATATAGGCCCGTTGTTTTCATCTGAATATTTCCCTTGTTTTTAAAGTTTTTTCTGACAGGTGTCATGGCGGTTCTCGAGCATTAGCACAACATTTTTAACAGATTTTTTTCCGTTCTCTCCAGAACCTAACAGAAAATATGCGCGCTCAAAAGTGCCAAGCGAAGATGAGGATGAAATGGCAGATAGGTGTGTATAGCAGTCATGAACACGTGCAAGTAAACTCATTTTTAAGTAAACCCACAAGTTTCATCATTCCCACTAGTACCAAGAGGAATTCAAATTTTTTGAGAGTGTAAAGCGCCAAACTTGCTGTAAAGTTGTCATTCGATGTTCCGATTATTTGTGTCACGCCATTTTTCTCAAATGCATACATCGAGCTCCAGTGCATTTGGTCTTTTAACTGTACAGCACTGTTCGTATCGTATACACAAGACATGGCAAGACTGTGTCAAACTCAGCACCTGCCTGTGGCCTAAATCTGCAAATGTTTCTATATGTGACCCATAAAAATGCTTATGCAAAGCCTTTTTTTATATGTGCCCATTGCATGCAAGCTGAACATGTTTTATTACTTTTTGGAGCTGGAGGAGCAGAATAAGAATTGAGTGAATGACGTATTGACGTCACTGAGGTTGCAAGCAATCATAATTGCCACTCAGACGATGTCAGCATGATGGGAATGGCTCGTCTCCCATTCAGGGCCTCGTTAGCTGACCAGCCCACGCCTGTGTCCTCGACTATCCGTAGCGGAAAGAAGCTAGTGCAAATGATTTCCCAAGTTGGTTTTTAAAACGTATAAACGATGGCCTAAATGGACTTGGCAATGCGCAATATTGGCCGTTGTTGTTGTGGCGAGAAATTTGATTGCCGACTAAATCACTTTTACTACCCTCACCTACCCGCATGCCCATACAATACTGCTGAGCGGATGGCCTTCCGCTCTGCCTTGCGTGGGCGGAATAGAATTGGCTAATGCGTAGTCCTTTTTTTGGACTGCTCAAATCCGTGTGGTCCAGTCCAAACGACGCTCGGGGCGGACTACAATCAGCAAGCCCCCTCCGTCTAGCCTCCAACCCATGTTCGCATTATCTCCTCACCCAAGGCTACAATATCCATAAATAATTATTTCCATCAATTTTGACAAAAGGGAAGCAGGAAAATCGTTTTTCTACGATAACGGTACTTTGTTATTGGTTACCTGCGTCATACACGAAACTGCACGGTGGCCATTCGATTAACCGATTGAAAGCTAAGCGAATCCATTTTGCTCAATTGACGTCATAAAGCAATTTTTGATCATTCACCTCGCTAGTTCCCCTGCGAAAAGGAGGAAGGCGCATCAATGGCCAATACACTAGCCGCTGACAGTGTCAGAATGCTGTTGGCTCTGGCGGTACTGTGCATGAATTTATTACCCGTCGAGGTCGTGCTATTTCGAAGTAAGCGTTGCTTTGTGGATTGATGCACTTACGCCATCAGCAGATATTCGATTGGACATAGAGGGTTATAGAGCGGCAGGAATACGGGCTTGGTGTCTCCTCAAAACCTCTTTCCTTTGGGCTAATGAGTGCACAGTGTGCTCTCAACCTTAACCCCAAAGAAAATGGTCATTCGACGAGTAGCTACTCGAGTCATGGCTGATCACCCCTTGAGGCAGGGATAAATATTACAGTTCCTGCAGTGAAATTGTCGTTTTAGTGACACCAGTATGCCACGGATGCTCGCCACCGGATCTGCCGCCAGTTGCAGGTGAGGCCTACTGAATGAAGCACCAAATAAATAAACAACCTAACCCCTCAGAAGGGTACCTTATCACCCTCTGGAGCACAGTCGAACAGTTTTTGCCTTTGCCAGTTTTGCCTTGACTGCATTCTGTCTTTAACCTGATGATTCTAAATGGAGACGAAAAACAAATAGTTTTAGGAAATTTTATCCGCCTGTTTTGCTAAAACAGTTGAAACATGCGGCCGAAATGTTGCAGCGTTGGCCGCCTTCTCATTCTGTGCAATTTCCAGTCGAGCCGCAGCTATGCACAAGAGATGTAGCAGGGATGCAGCTGGAAGCCGCGACCCCACCCACTTTTACTAATATGATAGTGATAATTATAATAGCGAGCGGAGCCGTGCTGGACGCGTAGATTGTTGAGTATCTCAAATCATGCCCAGCTTACGTATTTGGACAGAAAGAACGAGAAAGACAAATTTTACTTTTCAGCCTTCAGTGGCACGAAATGTAGTCCTCCTGAAGTTCACGTTTCATGTATGATATACTGCAAACTGGAGCCATGGTTGCTTAGAAGCTTCGTGCTGTAGATCAAATTCAAGACCCTCAAAATACGTTTTTTGGAGGCATGGTTTCGTTCTCTGATGTAACCCAGACTAGCACAGCAACTGCTGGGCTGAAATAAGACTTCAAGTGCATCAGGCGCTATACAGTAATTCAGTCACTATGGGGCCACTAACAACACGCCATGCATCCAAAAACACTGTGTCACTCGAACTGTTTTCAGGAGCATCCAAAACGTCGCAGTACAAAAGGTTTCTACCGAATCAGATTCATCCATCGATCCATTTCCGATGCAGAAGTCGTTGGTCCTGTAGTGCAGTGTGTAGATTCTTCCGTTTTGATTCAGTGACTTGCGTTGGTGAGCCATGGATGCAGCATAATCTTGCTTGCGTGTGTTTCAGTTCCGATGGCAATCAAGTCGAAGAAATAGAGTACGTTAATAGCTAGAATAAAGTGTCTTGTGCATGCGATGACCCCGAGTAACCATTGATGCGCAGCTGATATCTTCTTAATGGCAGGGGGGCGAGCCAAAGCCTAAATGCATTACAAATCCACATTGCACCATAATCTTTGCAAAACGATAGAGCACCTACACACAGTAAATCCTAATATATTCTCTCCGAAAGGATGTGTTCTGTTTTCTTTATCAAGAAATCACTGAAGCCTGTAGAATCCTTCTGTTACATGCTATCTTTACATTCGTAACACTTTACTGCACGAATACCCTATCTGTCTATAAGGCTCCTTCAGGTAAGAAAAATGGCCAACGAGCCTATCCTCGTCACAGTTTTCCCAAAACCACGAAAAAAAAAGAAAAAAATTAGCGAAGCTATCCAGAAAAAAATAAAAGCTTACCGAAAGCGTGAAGCGGCACAAAGGTTCTACCATTGCCCTTCATCAAGACAGATGTCACTGAATGCGATAGGAGCACCAAACTCGCAATAAGGGATGTAGCGATCGAAAGGGTCGCCACTTGAGTGTACAGTTTGTTTGTGTCTTGGCCAATCGGCACGCTGACATTGACGATCACAATAGCGAGCCCTAGGGCGAGCGCAATCGTCCATGAAACGCCGGCAAGTCACAATCTTTCAGTGCCAGTATAAGAGCTCCTGCCGCAAGCACGGCAGAACTTCTCGCTGCCAAATGCAATGGTCTGCAATAAGAAGATAAATAGTTAAAAAATAATGAACGTAGAAAGCAAATGAAGAACAAGGTTCTGCACTGTCACTGTATCCTTATGTAGCTGGTCCTTAGGTATAAGAAGCATGAATGCTGCTTGAAAATGCCATGCAAAAAAGGAAAGCACAGTGGACTTCATGTACAGTTCTTACCAACATATACATAGGGAAGGGGTGGGACGACCTCCCCACTGCTCTTAGAAGGCTAAAAATTTGTAATAGGCCTCTTGATGATGATGCATGGATTGGATGATTGATGAAGAAAATTGGTTCAGAGAAAAGAAGTGAATATCTCTCGCAGGCGCCATTGTCAAATGTTTACTGAGAAGCCAGAAAACACAGTTTAATAAAGCAACATACATGCTTTTACCAAACCATTAAATTTTCAGAAAGGCGGGAAAAATTGCACACACGCAAATTTTTCCATTCAGGATTTTAGCCTTGCTGCAATGGACATGTTTAAAATTGCTTCAGTGTCAAGTTATGTTGGTTGGCACTCTCTGGCTACGTAATGCCAATCTTTTGCTTACGTTACGCGATTTTGTGACAAGTTTACCGACTGTTTGGTATACTGTCCAATGTCAGTTTCAAATATTGGTGAAGCACCGAGTGGTCAGAAGTCCAAGGGATGGCTCCTAAAGAGGTCGTCTGGCAAATGATCGGGGTCTTAACTTCATGGGAGACCGCCAATGGCGAACTCTTTTTTTTAAGAATATATCTACAATTTAGGCGTTCTAGCGAATGAAAAACTGACCTGCTCTGTGCGTAGAGCATGCCAGTAAATTTGAGCGGCACCGCGTACTGTATGTACCGAAGTCATCCAGTCAATCCCATGGACGAGCACACAACGGAGAGGCAGGCGGGCTCTTGGTCCGCTAAAACCATGTTTTACATCACGCTCATCGGGTCTCATGGAAAAGCATGGTTCACACTCTTCCCCTTAGATAATGAGACAATGAGAGAATTATCGCTAAGGCACCTACCGCTATCGCATTTATTTAAAGTTCAATCTACAGTCTCTGCCAAAAAGTTCAAATCGAAAAATGGCGGGAAAACTGCAACCTCTTGCATCCGCTCTGCGATCTTACTTGATCAATCCGCGAGGCAAGAAAACTATGCTGTTTTTTTACCAAAAAGGGATACATACCTCGAACTGCTTTCTTCCTACGGCTCGCATCAGTTGATCGGCGTACGTGTCACGTGTCTCTTCACAGCTGATCATCTTCAACAAACATTTTCGATCCTCATTTCGCCAATGCACCGACGCAGTCCGCAACTTTTTCAAATATTCCTGTCGTCCGAATTCATCTTCCGCATACCAGCAAATTGAAATCGCTGAAACACTCTTGACTACGTAATCGATAATCCGGGATGTCAGACATCGAATAGCATCTAAATTATCGCGTCTTTTACCTAAAGTATTCCCCGTTTCACGAATCACTAGATCACAGACTGATCGAATCGCACTTTGAAAATGCTTCCGCACGCATTTCTTGAAGGAATATTGCCATTCATAGGAAAAGTCTCTTTCATCCTTCGATTCAATTAATTCGTCCAAAAATAATTTGCTCATCGCTAGAAGGCTTGAATTCCATTTTTCTTTTGTTCGATGATAAATAATTGACGAAAAACTAAAATAACTTGTTTCATTAATGCTGGACCTTGGATTCGGTTCACACGAGCAAGAATCGAATAATCATCCTTCGACCAAGTTTCCAGTTCATAATCATCGCAATCGCATGATCAGTCTTTTCTGGCATTGATTGTTGAGTTATGGAAGAATTTATCTAACGATCTCGTTTCTGCTAGTTTCCGATGTTTTAAGAAAGAGATTTTCTCGAAATTTGTTTAATATCTACTCCATTTTGTTTTATCACGCATGCTTTTTGAATGTTCATGCCCGCTGGTGCTCACCTGTGATGCTTGAGCTTGATAAGTACCCGAGTCCAGCATCGACTGAGCAACAGCAGCCGAGTTCCACAGCCAACTCGACATTGGCCACTGTGAATCACTATCAAGACCCCCGCTTATGGCTTATCCAACCAAATACAGTCGAGTGGCCACGAGACGTTCAGCAGTCAGCCGTTGACTATTGGACAATTGCTGGACAGCAATTGTCCAATAGTCCAGCTGTCCAGCTCGATGCAGCGAGCCAACCAATTCATGCCACCAAGCCGAGCTGGTGCAACCTCAACTGTTCCGAAAGGTCGTGCAATCCAGTCTGCTACTCGCACTACAAATCCCCAGCAGAGTAATGCGGCTGGCAACCCCATTTATCCAATCACTGTCGCTCCTGTTGGCGCCTCGTGTAATCGTTCTAATCAAAGCAATGCTTCGAGTGGTTTGGTCAAAGGTGGACAGCAACTTATAGCCCGAGTCCAGCTGGAAGTGATGGAGAAACAAAAGGAAGTGCTTGAGGAGCAAGTGCGATTATTTGCAATGCAACAAAAAGCTGTTAAAAGAATTCTGCGAATTCGTTTTTGAGTATCGCATGCAGTTAAGAAATTCGAGCCTGACTGGCGCTACCTTGAATGTGCCGAGTGGAAACTCTGTTTGACGGAAACTCTCTGAGTTTGACGGAAACTCTGAATGAAGCAATTGTTTAGCTTTGAAGGCTCTTTTCTACTGCTTGATGAGTTACCGTATTTCCTCGAAATTGTCCCCCCCCCCCCCCCTCTAAATCCTCCCCCTCTGGTTATTCTCCCCCGTCTAGACCCCTTTATTCTCCCCCCTCTGGAAATCCTCACACGGGGACAAAATTGAATCACCGCACAGTATCATCAGGTGTGGAAAATGTAAAGGACATACGTGTAAGTGTGAGTGATAGAAAATGCTTTCCTTGAAGAGTCAGATGATAAAAATGAGGTTGAAGACGAAGATATCGTGCATATTGATTGAATTCGGCTATGAGTGGCAAGAGTACGGAAAGAGAAGTAGTGGAATTGACAAAGTTAGCGGTTCTTGTTGGGAAGCTTCAGGCTGTCTGTCTTTCTATAATGGCATCTGGAAAATGTTTGAGTTTTATTCTCCCCCCCCCCCCTCCAAAAATTCCTCCCCCTGGTTATTCTCCTCCGTCTGGGACCCATTTGAAAAAATTTCTCCCGGGGGGGGGCCATTTCGAGGAAATACGGTACATTGATTGATGTGGTGAATTTGGTTAAATCGATGAGAAAAATGATACCTTTGACGTCGTCACGCAGTGGTCCTTTAAAACATGGTCTTCTTTTTTCAAACAATATCTCATCCAGCCGCATGCATGCAAACTTCCAGTCAATGGCACTCATGCTGTATAATTCAAACTCGTCTCTGTCTCCATATACTGGCCGTTATCTGCCATTGTCTGCACAGTGCACTCCCCTCAGTTTGTTCACGCTCAGTCCAAGGATTTCAGGACCAATCTGTCGATCATCATTTCGTATATCTGAATCTTCTTGGAACTCTGGCTGGCCCCGCCGCTTGGCAATGTTGCTCGGAATGATGCAAGCCATAATATCGTAGGCCGCATTTTTCAGACAACGGCAGTTTTTTGATGAGGAATATTGAATCGGCATTTTAGCTGACCAAATACCTGTTCAATGATCACGCGGGTCCTCGAGTGGACCTTGTTATAATAGATCTCTTCCGCCGTTGTGGGCCCGACGACTGGCCGCTGCAACTAATATGTGAGAGGGTACGCTGTCTCCTAACACAATACCCAGCGTCGGGTCCTGCTCCATCCTAGCCCAAAGAGAGCTATCACATGGAATGAATGCATCATGGGTACAGCCAGGCTATTTGACCGCCATATTAGTGAGCTCGAAATCAGCGTTGCAAGCGCCTTGAACATTGAGGCTATGGTATCCCTTGTCGCGAAGGTGTACACGCGATTACTAACGTCCACTTATTCCAGTGCTCATCTGCATGGTGTGGTCTCCAAGACAGTTTGACCTTGCTTTTCTATCTAGTTCTCTTTTGCACCGAGACAAGGCAGGATTATCTGGTTTGTTCTATGATAGGATGGTCTTTGTGTGTTTTCATCTTCACTTACTACCATGGGTTTGGTGCAGGACGGTTGTGTCCTTTGTGTTCCTGGTGTGTGGTGTATGAAGGAAAAGTTGTGCCTATTTTGTTCCCAGCACCACATCGACGACTTGTCCATATTCACGGCTCCAACTCTTCGCATGTCGTGAAACAATTCCACTGCGTCCACGACATCCCTTTCGGTTACCGTACTGTTCTTCACTCTCTTGGGGCTTTACGATCCGGATGTGTGTGCCATCAAGGCAGCTAATCACGCCTGGGCCTTGTTCCACCAAAAGCTGCAAATTGGCAAGTGACAAGTGACAAGTGACCAGTCTTGTCAATACCATGGTGGAACTGGGCCCTGGAGACCCAACAATCTCATAGAATTTCCGCTTCTGTAAGTGTGCACTTCTCCTGCTGGAATCGCGATGCATCGCTGCAGACGGCGGCAAATAGATTTTGACCTTGCCGTATCGCATTTTGACACTGACGACTGAGACATACCAATAGTATCACAAGTGACCAACTGAAACGATCCAGAGCCATACTAACAGAGAGCGGCAAGAACCTGTGATTCGACTGATAAGGCGTGATTCCTATGGGTCTCTTTTCAAATCACTTCGAAGATGGTCATATAAATCTCGAACGCTGGCTTTGTCAAATCGAAAATCTTGCATAAAATTCCTCTTCACTGTATTCAATGAATAACGCGTTCCGTAGTCTGTACGTCCTTCGTCTGTGATGAGTAAAATAACGGTCAAGAAAGTCTATGTTCATGAACGCAGCCATGTCGGCGAAAGCAGTCTAAGACACTAAAACCCCGCGCCCAGAGTGACTTTCCTTTGCTCAGACCAAGGGAAAATTTTGAAGGGATTCCCGCGAAAATCCCACCGGGGAAAATTTTTAAGAATACGATCTCCCTCTACCCTGCGCTGGATTCCTGACTGGGTTCTTTCGAGAATACGGGCCCTGATGAGGGCCAAGAGAGGCCGAGAGGCCGAGCTGACTGGTTTTTCTAACATGCGAGAGATTGTTCATGGGCCCGCTCCCAGCCTGGCGAGATCAGTTCGATTAGACGACTTCTTGACGACCTGACGTTTGTAGCTGGCTCCTCCGATCCTGCCTGAGTCCCTCTGGTCCGGCGTGGTGGACACGTGTAATAAACCATTTCAGTATACCTGTGCTGCGTGGTTTGATTCGAACCACCGCACAGTTGGTTTAGAGTACACGCACGAGCCGCACCAGCGCACGCACCATGGGGTCATGGTGACGCAAATGTTCACCTTTGAGTGTAGCGTCTTTTTATCTCACTCATGGCCAGTCCAGATAATAGTAAAGTGCATACTGAAGCGACAGTATTTTTTAAAGCGGCAGACAAACGACGCATTAGGAATTAATTGTTGGCGTGGTTCTGTGTGGTTGTTGCTCCTAGATGCAGCTACGAGGACTGGTACATTGAACGTCACGTGTATCTGTGGTCCGTTGTTTACGTGTTGCACCGTGAATGGGTGCTCATCTTGGGTGAGTTTGCACAAATTGTTGTAACGTTAGGCCGCCCTGATGCTGCAATAACTTCATTTTTTAATTTTCTGCCACCTTATGGCGCAATAAGCCATCAAACTTTGAGCACTGTCAACATAATTACACTGTAAGCGATGGCAGTGGTCAGAGGCCATTGCGGCATCGACTGGATATATATAAATTGCAGTTGCAACCTCTGCAATTGGATCACGGTATACTCGAACGGGAAGTTCGTGTGACCTTGAGGCTGTTGCTGCTAATGTTCAGATCCACGTACGGTACCTGCATATGGTGATCATAAAACACTTTAAAAAATTTCGTTGGAAAGATCCCTGACACTTTGATTTTGATTTGATGAAAAGGGAAATGGGAATCCGCCAAACGCAAGCATCCTTCTTACACCACAAACATGGTGTGTTTTTGACTAAATCCTTTGGATATTGTGAGAAAAACAGAACATCGGTTCCGAAATTTAGTAAACTTGGTACAAGTTTCTCCTTTCCGTTTCAGACAAGAATCAGTGTGCTGTTGAAATCTGTGAAAGAGGCCTCTGAGTAACAAGCTCGGGAATTTGTCGTTTTGTTTGGGAATTCTCTTACAACAGCCTTTAATCATCACAAAAGGGGACAACAACTTAGCTCTGGATGTTGAGTGCGAAACGATTAATCAAAAATAGCCTTGGCGATCATCTCTCGGTGATCATGTCATGTCACATCCATCGATCATTCATTAGGCAGATATGGTGGCTGTGATCTCTTTAGTACCCAGTCGGGAAACAATAAACTTCTTTCATGCGTTCTGATGTTCATATCCATCAGACCTGTGTAGTTGGTTTTATCGACTGTTGCAATTAGCGACGTCATCACAGTCGCAGGTATGACCTTTTAACTTGTCGGATATCAAATGCGCCAGTCAATGTCAAATCAGTGGGGTCATTGTATCGAGATAGGCGTGCTCAACAGTTCCATCTTCCTGAAAAGAAGAGCAATAGATATATCACCGCCAGGATAGATACGATGTCAGTCAAAAGTCAGATATGTGCACAATTCAACTTGTGAGGCTTCTGGTTTTGCACGGAATGCACCTAGTAAGGACCGTTGTGGACATAAAAGTTCAGAGATCACAGCAGCCAGTCTCTTAGAAGTCGAAAAACAGTTTGTCCTGCCGAAATCCATGGTGCACTAGCTGCTGTTAATTGCTTATTCTTTTCGTGATTAGGCACGAGAAATAACATTTTAGTACAAAAACCTAGAGTTGATTGAGCTTCAAAATTCTGCACAGACTTCTGGATTGCGGCTGGCTTTCTGGTTTTTCTGCCAAATCTAACAGAGGCCAGTTTTGATGATTTTTTGTGTAATATACGTATTGTTTCAAGATCGACCCTAACACAACAGATCATTAACTGATTCACTGAAATTTGCTTGGATTTGCGAGGCACATTTTTGTGACCTGGTGAAATCGGTCTGAAATCTAAGCGGGCAAACCTCTCATTAAGTTTCCTTCTTATGACCAGACAGGATTTTTATAATGCTCTCCTCAAATAGTTATAGCATAGCGTAGCAAATAGTTTCCCCTGGCTAGTTTGAGGCACCTATGTATGCTCTTCGACAGGTGTGATCAACCACCGAATGTGCACTCTGTCTTGTTTTGGATGGGGAAAAGGGTGAAGGAGTTGAGAAACTGTGCTCATGAATTTTTTATGTTACGCCTTGATTTCGAAAATGAAAACCACTTTATTTGCCCTCCCCAAATGAAAAACCCAAAGTAGTATCATCCGCAACTCTTTTTGAAATAGTAATTTTCCTGGGGTTATGCTGGTACATATTTATGCACTGTATTTTGAGTGCATATTTGCTTCGCTTTTCTATCGTCCAAGTGGATGCGAGTCCAGAGTGCAAAGTCTTCATGGATAGATAGGCATTGTTGTGCTCGAAAAGTGCAGCAAACTGCTTCGAGCAGGGTTACTATGATACCCAGCCGCGGCTGGCAACCACCACTAAGGATTTTCGCTTTCAAATAAATCTTATTTGGCGGTGACAGAGAGCATTGGGCAGCAATCGCTCATCCGCAGCTTCATGACTTTTAACGTGGGAAAGCTGAACATCGGTCTTCTTCAGCTACAGTATAAATAGGAGGCTCGATACAAACTTAATACAGTAAAGGCAAACCTCTCCTTGATTTTTTAAGCCTGTCGTGCCACCCACGCCGAAAACTGCTCATTTCGACAGTGAGCGCTGAGAAGGCTATCCGCTGTTAGTGTGATCCTGCCACTGAAATGTTTCTCTCAATCGTATGGCTCGCCACTTTAACAGGTACAGTAAGCCGAAAAATAATTGCCAGGCCATCATACGACTCAACCATTTTTACAGCCCTGCCGCTGGCGGTTAAAAGTCAATGCCCAACTGGCTGGGCTCAAAGTCAGAACCGATGTTATCTGATCAAATCGACCACAGGAGTCGATCAAGCGACTGCCATAGTCGAATGCGCTAAAATAGGAGCCCGCATACCAACGTTTAAAACTATGGGTGAACTCACGAATTACAGGGCCCTTATGTGAGGAGAGTTTAGTTAAGAAGAAAGAAATTTCTAGTGGCACCTAATCTATCTTAGGAGCAAGAACCCAGACTTTGGCGGATATAGACCATGGCTCGGAATTAGAAAAGTCAACACCCCGTATGTCTGTCTGGATGATGGCACGCAAATTGCAACTAATAACCAAATATGGCAGACCAACCAGCCAAATGAATCAGCATTATGCGTTGGTCTTTCTCAATGCTGTGGCACTCCACCAGGCCTGGATGATGTTCTGTGTTCAAAACCTACCCCGATCGTCTGCGAACAGAGCACAGCGCGTAAGTCACGAAAGGTATTGGCAGCGGATACAGCGGCCAAATTTAGGTTATCCTCTTTTAGCGATAATAGCTGTTCAGTGCGCCTTTATTCAGCGGTACAAATTCTCTGGAGGAATGTACCTGGCCACTCCGTTTCTACTTACTGACAATGTGGCGGGCCGCAATTACACCATAGAGTGGTTGGGTAATGTTTATGCGGCCACGATTCAAGTTGCGGGACAAACCCAGCCATTGTATCAGGTCACTTTCGGCTCCTCTCAAATCATGGCTACAGACGCAGAGTGGACGGATGTTTTACAGCCAAATGGAGGAAAAATCAATCGCGTTCTAGCGTACACGGTATCCCCAACAAGGACCTATGTTGGAAATGAACCCGTTTTCACCCCAGCCTATTTGATGTGGGATAAAGACCAACCAACTGGAAGTATCCTGCTAACAAGCCTAAATAATGTGGAAAACCGGAAATCACTCGGATGGATCCAGAAATCGACCGTGTATTTTTTTAAGCCTGATTCTGGCGCACCAGTCGCAAATGCGACATGTAGCTTCACAACAGGTGCTGATGTGACGGGTAGATTTTTGTAGCCGCATGTATGTAAACACGCTTTATTTCTTCATGTAGATCCTATCACAATTGCTTATAGCAATTCCACTTCTTCCACTGCATCAATATCTTCCTCAGCTGCGGTAACTCCGTCGACTGCAATTACGACAAGCAAATCCCCCACAACTGCGACAGCTTCACTCTCTCCAACTACACCAGCTCTTTCCAGCGCACAATCGACGGCTAAACGAGCCACGAATGCAACGACTCTATCCTCTACAGCAACAACAATTAAACCAACAACGCGTTCGACCTCATCGACCACAACCGCGACATTGGGGCCATCCACAACAGCGACATCTCCCTCCACTATTTCCGTGACAACTGAACCCTCCATTGCTCCAGCGACCCTGTCTACCATTATTATGATAACTAATGAAGCTGCGAATATAACAAATACACCAGGTATTTCTTGATATTCCCACCACTAAGTCGTATTTGATTAAGCTATTTCTACAGTTTTCACACCGACCGCTGCGGGTCAATGTCCAGCTGACTGGACGCAAAGCCAGAATCGATGCTACTTTCTGATATCTACCACTATGACTGATCAAGCAACAGCCATCGCCGAATGCGCCAAATTAGGCGCCCGCTTGGCGACATTTAAAAGTATGGATGAACCGACGAATTATTGGACACTGATGTAAGTAACATGGATATTGTACCCACAGTTTTGTGTTGTGTTTGTAATAATTTACGAATAGGTCACTTAGCACTGGCTTTGTTGGGTATGGCCCATGGATAGGTATACGAAAAGTCAATGGTCAGTATGTCTCTTTGGACGATGGTACAGAAATCGCTTCCATCAACAATCAAATGTGGCAGGTAAATCAACCGAATGACTCGGCAGAATGCGTTGGTTTATCGCAGTGCTGCGGTAATTCGCCTGGTCTCGACGATGTCCCATGTTCAAAATCGAACCCGATTGTTTGCGAGCAGAGCACTGCGTGTGAGTCATGCAAGGAGAGACGATGATATAGGCATAACTGCTTTTAATCGTCTAGTGCAAACGACTGTTCAATGCGCCCTGATGCAGCGGTTTAGATTCCCAGGTGGCATGTTCTTGGCATCTCCATTTCTCGTCACTGATAATGTGGCGGGTCTCAACTACACCACAGAATCTTTGGGCGGCATCTATGGGGCCACAATTCATGTTCCAGGCCAGACACAGCCCTTCTACCAAGTCTCGCTTGGCTCGTCTCAAATCATGGCCACTGACACAGAGTGGAGTGATGCGCTGAAGCTGAATGGTGGAGATATTAATCGAGTTTTGGCATACACCGTAAGCCCGACAAGAAGCAATGTCGGAAATCAGGCTTCCTTTGTCGCAGCATATTTGATGTGGGACAAAGAAAAACCGACTCGAAGCGTTCTATTCACAAACAGGATTAATGTGGAGAACTGGAAGGGGTCAGGATGGATCGAGAAATCGACAGTCTATTTCTTTAGACCTGGTCCTGGTACACCAGTTGTCAATGCGATATGCAGCTTCACAGCAGGTATGACCATTATACACCTAGACATGCATGAGGTGCCAAAGCAAATATACAGTCTTGATGTGAAATGTACCCATGTTGGAAGAAGCAGTTTTCCCTCCCAGCAATGGTTTTCGAAGCGAAAAACAAAGTCCATGGCCTCCGTTATGGGAAATAAAAAGTGGAAATAAAGTTAAGGAGGGAAACGGAACGTTATTCGATTCGTAGGAAATGCAACAGTACTTTCTCATACCTATCACAGTCCTGTATACTACGTACAGGATTGTACATGTTAAATAGCGATCGTCGTGTGTGACTGAACCGCATTAGTGTATACAATTAATCTCCCTCAGATCTCCTCTCTGTAGTCTATGTAAAATAATACAGCCTCTTAGAAGAGCGTTAGCCCCTCGTATATGGAATATAGCCATTTGATGTCAGCGACTCCAACGAACTTTTCTCCAATTTACAGCGTTGCTGTCAGTAACCTTCAAAATTACAGCATGAGGAAATGACCCTTCATGCGTAAAACGAAAACATGGCCCCCTATAAATGATTCTCTATGCAAAGTATTTATCAGAGAAAATGTTTTAGATCCTGTCACATTGACATCTGCTTCCTCTTCTACGAACACAACAGCAAGCGAAGCAACGTCCAAAGCCACAAGCGCGCTGCCGACAGCAACACCTACACTAAGTATGACTTTGATGCCAGCTGGCACTTTTTTGAGTACAAAAGAAATAGCTCTGACACCTGCAACTTTAACGACTTCATCTAGCACCAATATGTCACCTGTGCCGCATGTGGTTACATCATTGCCTGCTACTTCTGAAACTATGCCACTCATAACTGAGGAGCTTTTACCTGTCACGACTTCGCACTTTGCGACTATCCCAAACTCCTCTGAAATGACTGCGCGATCTACATCTATTACAACACCATTTACAGTCACAGAAACACCAAGACCGACTGCAGCAGTGACCACCCTGCATAACGTAACCGCGACATCTATGGCAACTACTGCTGTACCAACTCCACCCATAATATCTGACGCATCTGCTACAACTGCAATTGAGGCTGCTATAGCAATAGCAACTATAAACACTTCCTCTGCTCGAACAGAAGAAATTGAAAACTCTGCAATCACTGCAAAACTGCTGACGCCTGTAATAGAGGTACCCTGGCCCAAAAACACTCAAGAAACGTCTTTATCAGCACTGACTCAGACAACTCCGACAGTTGCTGCTGATGAACATCTGGGCATTGAAACTTGGAAAACTTCACAAAGGACAAATGAGCCAATGGTATTAACTCCAATTTCGATAACTGAAGCACGTGAGACATTGCTTTACATAGTATCAAAACCAACTGCACTAACTCCAAGCATACAAAGCCAAGCGGCAACCACTGAAACTACAAGTCTGTATTCTATAGTGCAGACAACATTATTGGTTGAAAATCAGACAGCCGCACAAAGTGAGTCAAGTCAGACTTACCAGCATACTTCAACAAATAAAGCAACATTCATTATCTCACAAACAGCAAGCGCAGAGACTGCTTTGACAACACAAGCAAACATCCTCGAAACAATGACTATGACTTCATCTACCACAAATCACGTGCCTGAACGCTTCAGCGCAGACCATAATACTTCCATAATACACAGTTTATCAAGTGAATCCCACAGCTCTTCTGGAACACAACCAACTCTAACCTTATCAGCAGGAACATCTGTAGAAAAATCGAGCTCATTGGCCTTAAGTACTACACTCAAAACAGAAACAGTTTTTAAGTTCAGTAGCCCAACATCTGACACAATGGTGCCAACAACCCCTGAAACGCGTGCAAGCTTTGAGAGCCATACTACTGAGGCATCCTTGCTTGCAGCAGAGGTATCCACCATTGACGTACATACTTCAAGGGATCCAGCGACTTCAACCAGTTTACCTGACATGGTGACAATGCTTAGCAGTGCTACGGCACATGTTATTCCCACATCAGAGGAAGCTTCTGCGGAGATATACAGCTCAATGCTACTCACTACTATGCACACTACAACAAAGGCAAGCACGCATTTCGATAGCTCTATAGTCGATGGAGTGGCACAAACAACACCTGAAACGCTTACAAACTTTGAGATCCATACTACTGAGGAATCCTTGCTTACAGCGGTGGTTTCCACCATTGATATACATACTTCAAAGGATGCAACGACTTCAACCAGCTCACATGACACGATGACAATGCTTAGCAGTACTACGGCACATGTTATTCCCACATCAGAGGAAACTTCTGCAGAGATATACAGCCCAATGCTATTCACTACTATGCACACTACAACAGAGGCAAGCACGCATTTCGATAGCTCTACAGTCGATGCAGCGGCACAAACAACACCCGAAACGCTTACAAGCTTTAAAAGCCATACTACTGAGGAATCCTTGCTTACAGCGGAGGTTTCCACCATTGATATACATACTTCAAAGGATGCAACGACTTCAACCAGCTCACATGACACGATGACAATGCTTAGCAGTACTACGGCACATGTTATTCCCACATCAGAGGAAACTTCTGCAGAGATATACAGCTCGATGCTACTCACTACTATGCACACTACAACAGAGGCAAGCACGCATTTCGATAGCTCTATAGTCGATGCAGTGACACAAACAACACCTGAAACGCTTACAAGCTTTGGGACTCATAATACTGAGGAATCCTTGCTTTCAGAAGAGGTATCCTCCATTGATATACATACTTTAAAGGATCCAGAGACTTTAACCAGTTTACCAGACACAGTGACAATGCTTAGCAGTACTATGGCACGTGCTATTCCCTCAGCTGGAGAAACATCCACCGAGATGCATAACTCGACACTACTCATTACTATGCAGACTACAACAGAGACAGTTATGGATGTCAGTAGTCCAGCAGATGATGCACTGCCCTCGTCTGAATTTGCAAGTGAGACTCCACTCCTGCCTGGTATGAATGGAACGCTGTCACGTTTTACAATCAAAGCAACTGAAACGTCTTTCGCTTCTAACGCTCCAATTTCCATGACCTTGCTAGCCACCGCTGCCTCCAATCTACCAAGAGCAGCTGATACAACTACATTGGGTCATTCTGAGAAATACTTTGGAGAGGAGATGGGATTCACTGCACATGGAGTAGAAGCTCCGGATGGAGAAGTTACTCAAACCACTTACACTGTTACAATATCACCACCCGCGACTGTTCAAGATCTAACTAAATCCACCGACAGCGACACAATTCAACTAACTGAAGGCAATTCTAACCCTTCACAATCAATAACTCGACAAACAACAACTGTGGTGGCTATGTCTGTAATGGCAACATCAGTTCGGTCACTTACAACTGCGAAACCTGCTGGTACATCTGCGCCTGCACCGCCTAAACTTTTAACAACATCTCGTATACTTCTGGTAACTTCTCCCAATGCTACCACCGCAGCACCATTCGCACGGAATGCCACAAGTTTACCCATATCAAGTCGTGCCATGAGTTCCCTGCCGACTTTGCCTCGCACATTTACTACGAATACTAGCACAACAACAGGTGCAGTTGTCACTGCAGCAACTAGCGTCAAATTGAAGGCGACAACGAGTGCAGGAGCAACTGCAAAAGTGTATATCTACATCATTATTGCATTACTGTTTTTTCACAGTAATTTCCCTTGCACTCAATGGCTTGTTGCACCACATTCCTTCCCACAATAGAGGAACAGAGAAGGGGATGGCGAATCGATTTCCTGAAGGTATAAACGTTGCATTAAAATCCGCATATCCTTGAAAGGAGCCATTTCCTTTGCGGCTGCTAGATAATGTGGGGCCATTAAATTTTATTTTAATGTTATTCATATGCTTTGTTTTATTTCTAATTTTTCTTAAATGCTTTACCGATCTGCAAAGATTGTTATAAATTTGAGTTACTTTGCACTCTATAGTATATTACCCGTAGTGTATAAAATTGAAGGTGTGCACTTATTTTTGTGAAGACTTACTGCAAGGTATATATTGACAATGAGCTATATACATACACGCACGTACTAAAAATATTCAATTTGACACCATTCAACTGTTTATTTTTTTAAGAAATAATGATCGATATGTGTAAGAGCGCGTGACCATCGTTCACCTCCTTGCCACATGGCTGTCCACTATCCGACAACAAATCCAGATGCCAAAGGCGTCCATGGCGTATTTTCATTCCACTAAGGCTCAAAAAAATAAAATCATTGGACTAATATCAGATTAGTATGTACGTTGACGTAACAAGTACAAAACTTGCAACAATTTAATGAGCTTTAAAAACAAATTATACGCATTTGATCTGATCACGCATATCTTCGACGGGCAGCCAAGAAAAAAGTCAACCAAATGCGTGAATCGCCGTCACAAAAGCCGCCAAAACTTTTAGCGCTCCCACACGAAACCCTCACACTTGTCGAACGCATTTTGCCGAAAAATAGGATCGCCAAAACACAAGACGCTCAGTCGGCCGGCGCTCGATAGAGAGCAGCAGTAACGACTGGCGCCAAAAGCACACAGCGCCAGGGTGATTGGGCCAAAATAGCTCAGCCGAATAGAACGGCGCCAAAACGCCCGTCGCCGTAGCGGCTGTACGCCATCCATGCGTACAAAAGCTGGAGAAATTCATAATCATTAGCCTTACTTGAGAATCCATCAGGGTCAAACATGACAAGATATTGCTAATATCGTCCAAGCGGCCAACTGTTGTGCGTCTCCATACGCCATATACGCACAGTGTGGTGACCAGGTCGTGCTGTTATGACCATACAAAAGGGGGAATCGATTTACACAAAATCTTCAATCAAAGTTTTCTCTCGGCAAGGCCTAGTTTTTCCTTTGCCAACTTGAAGTTTTTCTATGCTTTTGTCCAACAGGCCTACTGTACTTTGGAGTGTTCTATCTATTTGCGACTTATGGTTAGACCAGTGACCTCTCATCAGCCTCTACAGCAGCAGATTCAAAGCACCACAGAGGGCTGCCAGCAATCGCGTGCGTGACGCGGTACCCTTTTTGCTAGAGCCCCTCAAACAGTGACCCCTTCTTTAATAGACGCTTCGTCAAGGACATTTGAAATTCTGCGTGCCAGGAAGGCATTCATTTTGTCACTCGAAAAGTCAAACTAAAAGCTGGTGCGATCATACATAAACCGGTGAAATGAATGATAAATCACAAATCAATATGAAAATTTTGTTTCAATGTTCAAATACTGCGACGACGTTTCTCGAAGACGTAAGTCATCGCATCGCCTGCTGTTTTCCGTCTTTCTTTCTTATCTATTTCTTTCCAAGGCTCCTCAGGCTCCAGCGACCGCACACGATTAACAATCCGGAACAATTTTTTCATTTCGGGCGACTCCACAAGTTCACAAAGATCTTTAAAAACTTGCGACAATTGCAGGAGACAGAATTTTCCTTCTTCCAATTGTTCCATGAGCATTCGGGATGATAAATCGCCATCACGGCGCAGATTGCCCCAAAATTCCTCGAAACGTTTGTGATAGATTGTCATCTGAAATTGGACGCGTCATTGATCGCAAAGCACGTCTCTGTTGGCCAGATGTGTCTGCAAGACCCCAACTAGACATCCCCAGTAAAGATACGGAGGACGTGAGCCTTGAGCGGGATTTGAACCCGCGCCGCCGTTTTTTGTGTATATCTTGAGAGACCTGTAAAATTGACCATGCCTTCAATATTTTCAGAACCGTTTGGATAGGCTACTTGCACCTTTTATAACCTCCCAGACAGTGGCTGAAGTGCCTCACATTGACGTGAATATGGTACTCACACTGACACTCCCTGACAAAAAATAGGAGCTCAAAATGGATATTATGATGATGATATATTTCAGCTAACGATTTGCGGGTGTGTTGGGCGCTGGTGTTGCGAGGTCAGAGTACTTGCTTCATATCCCAGCAGTAAATCATTTTGAAGCCCCGTTAAGGAAATCGCACAAAGCGAATCCACAAGATTTGAATTTTCCGCGCAGTGATATTCAAATACATTGGAAAGGTTGGAAGATCAATTTTTGAGACCAATTTGAATACAACTCGCAGGAAATTCAAATCTTGTGAATTCATTTAATGCGATTTCCTCGATACGGCCTCACACTGATTCACCGCTGGAATTTGAAGCTACTCTGACCTCATACGACCAGCAACACAGAATTCGTGAACCATTATCTACAGTTCCTACAGTGTAAAGTGGGTTTATCGATTTCCATCGTTACAGCGTGAACTTCTGTAATTCCTCCATTTGTAGTATCTTCAATGAATTCCCTGGGCGGGACCTCTTTTAAATCCTATTGCCCCTCTCAGCCCAGGGGTAGAACTGTCATGTGAAATATACCATCAGCAAAAGATCAATTTTGAGCACCTTCTTTTTGTTTTCTTTTTGTAATTTTCCGCCTTTTTTTGTCATTACTAACAAGAGTGTGTTATTGGAATCTACATACAAAGCAATGCGGTCCTTACAATAGGCACTTCTGTACAAGACCATAGACAGGCCTGTTGGAAACCCTGTAGCCTCCTTCACTTGCCCCCCTATAAAATCCTATAGTCCTTGGAAAAGCCACACGAGGATTTGACGCTACTTCGACACAATTCCAATCGATCAACGCACCTGTCTGTACAGTTCTTCCACCCGGTAAGCCACCGGCCAATAATGTTCTTCAATGGCATCGCCAAAAGTGCCACCCACGTTGAGCCATCTCGTCGATAATCCTTTAGCGATTGCTTGGTTCACCTGACATCGTTTTTGGAGCAGAACTTTCAATTTGGGCCCATATTCGCGTGCACACCAGTCTGTGGCCATCGAAACTAAATCGTTCATATCGTGAACGATATTGAACGGCTCTGTAAAAAACTTTAGGCTAAAATCAGGCGTTTATCTAAATGCAAAATTTAATATGCACACAAACAGGTTTTAAACTGAGTTTTTGAATTTTTTTCGGCCATCAATGGAACATTGGCAGCTCGAAATTGACATACAGTCGAGTCCGCTTAGTATCACCAGCTCCGGACGGGAAGAAAATGTGACAATATCCGGACTGAACCGAAGTACACACTAGCATGGCCAAAACTTTACTTTTCTAAGTTTTATCGCCATTTCAGACCATTTTCGTGTGTACTCTTAACCTTTTGAAAGACGAAACGCTTTTCAGGCAGTTTTTTTAATCCAAGAAATCAAAATTATGAGGATCAGTCAAATCAAAGCTTAAGCATGAGGTGTCATGCGCCTTCATGCAAGCGTTCTCTTGCGAGAAATCTTAGTTTTTGACGATTTTGCACTTGTTTCAGACTGCCAAGAGTGTAAATTTGACGCTTTTTTGATACTTATCCCGCCTGGGCAAGAAATTTATGTGACAATAAGCGGACTCGGCCAAAGTCAGCGTGATAATAAGCGAATTCAAAATACACACAAAGTATAGAAAAAATTTGGGGCTTCGAAAACCTGTGATAATAACCAGACTGTGACTATAAGTGGACTCGACTGTACCAACGATTTTAGCATGTTCCGAGGTGCAAAAGCAATTCTGCAAAATATTCTGGCCATCTGGTCGGCAGTGGTCAGTGTAAACGTACGTATGAAGTGATACACTGTACTTACCAGGGCAATTTATATGATAATTTAGAACACAGCGCATACACAATGGAAATAAGTCGCAGTCGACACACGCGTTCAGAAGATATTTGCAATCGCCAATAATCGGCTGATCACACTGGCGACACTTCTCATCGATCAAGGACGATAAAGGGATCAAATCCATGTCAACGTCACGAATTGAGATCAGATGATATAAAAAGACATCAACCGTTCGCCAGAGACGCCGAGAACCAACTGGTAGGTACCTACAAAGAAACAAGGCACTCGTCCCGCATACGCAGGTCTCAAAAAACTGGTTTTCCTCTAAGGCAACATGTGTACAAGACCTCATATAAGACAAGGCAATACCAATAGTGAATCTTGTTCGAGGGAACAAGTTTCTTCTTACTCGTGGACAGTCCAACAACTTTGAGCTTTGCTCTGATCGGGAACAGAGTCCCCCCATCACATCCAACCCCCGAATTTATTACCTGCGCTCAAATCCTATATGAACACAAAGGTTAACTTTGTCAGACTTGCCCTGCGCTTCGCAAACCATTGGAAACGAGACTGGCATCCCGCCTTTGCTGATCATGTGGTCGCTCTAGTCGCAAGTTATATCCATGTCCTGAGCACTGCGTCACTTTTGATCCCAAATTCGTATTTTATCGGCGCCAGGCATTTGCGATCGGCCTCGTTAGCCCAACAATAGGTGACCAATGTTGGCACTGACCCGTATACTTTATTATCTGTTTTCTTTGGGAATGTACACGCGGACTATTCTTCAACGCGACAGGCGGTCCCAAAGAAAACAGTTTATAGCTTTGGATTTTCTGCGTGGAAGCGGCGTCCAGCTGGTCACTCACCCAGCCTACAGCCCTGACCTGGCCCTCGAGATATTTTCCCGTTTCCCAAATCCAGACACAAACTTCATGGGAAAAGAATTTTTTGCATTTTTTAGGTACTACTACCTCATGTTGACGTACGCCTCCGGTACTACTACCTCCTTCTTTTTCAGGTACTACTGTACGATCCCTTTCATATGACGACTTTTTGACACGACAATGATCAATGAAAAAAATGATATTTTTCAATCTTCATAGTGAAGCGCACGAATCAGCCAAAAGGAATTGTATTAATCCAATTTCCTCGCTAAAAACGCGAAGTTGAGAATTTTTATGACCGTGTCAAAAACAAAGCAATCACTGTTCAACAAACTCTAATTCTTCCTCTTGTTGCTGTCGCAAGTACCTGGCCCCGATATAATACCTTCTACTTCGTCGATTGTCAAGCGCCATGCTGACTTCATTCCATGAAAACCCTCGAAAAATCAGGGGACACACAGCACGAAGCGGTGGGTTATAAATCAGAAGTAACACGGTATTCAGGACACTGATACAGCTTACGAGCAGAGTAGCCACCGGGTACAACACAGCAGGGACACCATTCTGGTTCCCAATGACTAAAAAAACGGCAAAAGGTATATGAGTGACCAAGGTCATTTTAAAGCTCAAATCAAAAGAGCGAAATATACTAGCTTGGGTGTTTAACATAGGAAAATCGCCAGGACATGATTTCAGATTCAACTTAATAAATAAGGTGAGAATTATTGGCGCGCAAATAAAAACTGCTTCTAACAAAACAGAATAACTTGACGCTAACCAAAAATTCCAGAAACATATGCGAAACTGCCAGTATAACTCTGTTTTACTCAGGGTGAGCACAAGGCCTAAAACCGCCGCCAAGAATCCACTGGCAACAGCTAAGCACAATAAACTGACCACTATGGTCTTCTTATTAGAAAAGTAACAATTACAACCTCGTATACTGATCAGGTACATGACCGACATGGCGAAATGAATCCAGTACAGTGTGACAATCGTGGACGACATAATAAACCATCTAAATTTACAAAGCACAAAATTCGCTTCCCCCGCATATTTTGCCAAAAATGCAGAAATGACCAGTACGAGATCAGAAAAAACGCTTTGAATAAACTGGATTACAAATAAAGTTTGCAAAAGCGGTTGCGTCGGCAAATCACGAAACACCTGTATTTTATGAAAGATAACGAAACAGCCCGCACTGCAGGCCATGCCACCGAGTGCTACCAACAGTAGCAACGACAGCATGGATATGGCATTCCATGAAGTTAGTTCAGGGGTTACAATGGACGCAATGGACGAGTTCGGTCCAATGCTTTGGTTGCCGTAAGGCATGGCTACCCAACCCCTGCAAAGTGATACCACCAAAGTCCTAAGGGTCCGATTTTAAAGACGTAGACTTATATAGTACGCACACGGATCTATTAGTCCTCGTCTTCCCGAAATAAGTTCATGTGGCCGTGTTCTATGACAGTTTTGCCAAGACACACAGGATGTCGCTTTGCGGATGCTGCGAGATACATCGGGGAAGTAGATTGCTAGGTGCGTGTTCAGTGGCAGAATCGAGAGTGTCATGATGACTTCAAAGACTAATTAGAAGGAAAATTTGTGTTCCCTACCAAGATGAGAAACAATTTCTTGCGTCATACCTAGCTAGCAAAATGTGTACTGTCCGCGTCCTATGACCACATATCACGTAAATCAAGAATGTTCTACGATAAGAGGGGACCCAACACCAGAATCATGTACTCTTCGATCAGAGGGAATCAGGTGCTTATTAGGCGGTGTCCAGAAGATTCGACAAGGTACTTAAAGGAGGGCTGCCGAATGGCAAGCTGTGCACTTTTTGGGACATATGACAAACTGGATGTTCTGATCTGCTCGCAGCCGTCGCCAACTTTGCTTTTAGTTTTTGTGTAGGGTCCTCGCAAACCCGCTTCGATAACTCTCCGTTTGGTATACAAAGGTGCCTTGAGCAGCAGTTCATTTCCGCTGTAGCTAGAGCTTGCTGGTGTCGACGCTTCTAGTGCTTTACGAATAATCTCAGGCGCGCGGGTTCAAGTTTCGTTTGAGCTTTATGCTTTTCATAGGTCAAGATGAAGGTGTATGGTAGTCACCTTCTCAGCTGATCTATGTATGGGCATGCAGTGTTCTGGTCGAAACTAATTTGGAACAAAAATGACAAACGGTCTCATTATTTCCAAAAAAGTCTGATATGACAGACTCAAAACTTTTAGACCAGCCAATGCACGCAGTGAAACCAGGGCTCAGGATGGTTGGTCTACTGCCACGCGAAGAGAGGGCCTCACATGCTGCGCGCTGTAAACAGTGTGATCATTCGCACACACATGCTTTCCAATTGTAGGAAGCTAGCTGTGGCTTTCTCAGAGCTTTTGCGAAAGACAAGGCAACCCACGCTTGAGAGCAGTCGTTTACTAGCCACCTAGCGGGATCACGCACGAAACAACCACACACTGGAACACGCAAAGCAATAACTGACCGAGTCATTCATGAGACAGCATGGAGCCAAGCCGACAGGAAACAGCAACCAGGCTAGAGAGGCAGACTAGGGTGCGGCCACGGGGCGGCAGACAAGGCACCAGGTCACGTCAAGGGCATACATCCAATAAAGATTGGGGGTGTCTTCCTGACACAGAAAAGAGTACTCAATGGCATAAGCTAAGGCACTCATTGACCTGGAATGATGCATTTCACTGCAGTACACCCATCACACAATGTCAGCAGCACAAAAGCTACATTGTCTGTGTTCTGCTGCTGTTTAGACAAGCTCCCCGAAGGGTACCAGCTGTGCTGTTTCACACCATGGCAACCATATTATGCTAAAGCCTCCATCAACGCCTCACGATTAATGCCCCGCAGCTGCAAGTCAAGCGGTATGACTTACGATTAGATTCCCTAAACCTCGAGTGACACCTAAACCCCGGACCGGGTAAGGAACTTTCGGGTCGGGTCGGGTCGGGCCACTTTGTTAAAAGATCAAGCCAAACGGGTCAAATATACAACAATTTTGCAAGTCACTACTATTAGCAGTCACAGGGATCTTCTCATATCTGGTTAACTCTCCAATTTTTGGAATCTTTTTAACTGTCGTCTTTATCTGGTTTTTCGTAATGTTCTGAGTGCGCAATCCTGTGTTTCATTACGAATAAAGCATGAATGAGTGAATGAACTCTAGGATTTGCGGATTTTCTTCATGCATGCATGCATAAAGCCTTGGATTACCACGTTTTAATTTTAACGTTACGTAGCTATCAAGAATGTCAGACGAATTGCAAGATGTGAAAATGGCCAATTTTTCTGAGTAATTTCTGCGCAAGGAGGGGTTCATGTGTGTGGAGGCACGATAGGTAATAGCGTACCTTCCTCAGCGAGTACCTTTTGAGCCACCATGGTTAAGCATAGGCTGTGTAAGGTAGCGCGCGAAGTGCGCTTGCTGTCGTGTTCAAACCACCTACAGCTGGCCTGGAGCAGGTACAGTAATCCTAAAATCGTCAAAGGACCGAGATATGATTTTAAAATTTTTTATTCGGCAAAGGACTGACAAGTTTATTTTTAAAAATTTTTCCGCAAACTAATAGTGTCCATGACTGGCGAAGTTTAAAATATTTTCTTGTAGTTTTGATGTACATAAAACTTTGGTTATTTTTTCTGCAAAGTAATAAATGTGAAAGGACCGACGAATTGTTTTTCGATATATTTTATGTCTTCGTAACATTTTGTATTGTTATATGATCTTGTGGCGTTCTGTTTCTCTTTTTTTTTGATTTTTTTCAAAATGTTGCATTCGCTAAAAGTTTTCGAATTTTCCGTGCAATGTTTGTACTATCTAATGACGTCTTGGTTTATTTACTTCTGACATTATGTTAAAAAAATAACTGACTGCTCATAATAAGTGTGAAGTCTTGAAATTATCGCGGGCTTCAGAATGCACCCTGGTAAATATGGGTAAAGGGACAGACAGCGTACTGTGCTGAGTGTAAAGTTACAGTAACCAGCGCACAGCCTGCAGCTGATTCCAGTGATGCAAGCTACAGTGTGGAGTGTAAAGTAGCACATTTTCAGTTGCCGCACAGAGGGTGTACTGTATTTAGTGTAAAGTTACAGTAATTCACAGAGCCTGGTGCTAATTCTGATTATGTGAAGTACAGTAAGATATATGAAGTGTAAAGCAGCACTGTACTTACAGTAAGCTAGTCTTGCAGTAAATAGATCGCCTGAGAGAGTGGTAACTTTACATGCTCCTTGTCTGCGTGAATGTCACAACCTATCATGGATAGTGTAACGTAGATGAAGAAACGAATTCAATGAGAAGTGTAAGTTTACGTCATAGGACTTTCATAAAACTACAGAATGTCGCACAATAGTATTAGTGCTTGCTATCGTGCTGCTAAGAAACAGAATCATGTTTTATCTTTCCCTTGACTACCGCTCGCGACCACTCCAGAATTGAACATTGCCCACGGGCCACGAGCTTTTCCGCTAACCACCGTTCACGACGACGGCAGAATGAACACTGAGAGCAGGCAGTGGAGACTGGCCGCATTTATAGCCAAAGTACACCAATGAGTCGCCCATAAGTTCAACCCGACCAATCAGAATCGAGTATGTGTGTACCAACATCGGCTATCAGGCGCACCTATGAGTCATCCAAAAAGTCGCCCCCTCCCCAGATCGGCTATCAAGTACACCTTGGCCAATCAGAATGGAGAATGTACACCCATGAGTCATCAAAGGCCTCTAATCAGTACACCCCAACGGGATCACCCGTTCGAGTAGGACTGACGGAAGAAATCATTGCAATTTGACGCACAAGTCACGCCATTCATGCATTTCCTTGTCGTTGTAGGCTGTGCCTTTTATTGTTTATCGAATATTTTGGCATAATCTGTTCAATTTTAGACATATTAGGAAATATTTCAACGATTTTAGAGGAAAATTTTTAAATTTTTGAGTAATTCGATATGGGCTGGGTAAGTTTTATCGTGTTTATCGTAAAAGTTTTTAAAAAAAATATTTTGACGCTTTGGGATCATATTTTCGAATTGTGTCAGATATTTTAGTGCTTTCTATCAAATTGATGAATTATTTGAATAAATTACAGAAATTTTTGCTGCTTTTTGCTGCATAATTTCAATGTGCAAGACTTTTTGGATATTTTTATGCGTATTTCGATTTATTTCCACAAAATATACTAATTTTTTAGATGATTTTATTGTAGATTTGTGCAACTTTCGCGAAATAGTGACATCTTAATCAACTTTTAGCCATTTTACTAAACAGTTTTTGCAATTTTCACACATATTTTCACAACTTTTGCTATTTTGTCTTTGTCTTACACTCTTTTTCTCGCAAATTCACCACTTTTAAAGTGTATATTTGCGAATTTTTGTTGCATGCACGACATTTTGGCCCAATTTTTCCGAATTTTCAATCAATTTTTCAAAATTTTCATCGTTTTTGGGCATGTTTGTGTTAGATAGTAACCAAGATGTCATTAGATACAGTTCGCGACAAAAAAAACGCAACGCCAGCCAGGGATTGGCAAATGGCTGGCTGGTGTTGGCTGTGATTGGCGAATGCTGGCGGTTACTGGCGGCTATAAAAGGGTGCTGTTCGCTATGGTTGGCGATCGCCAACTGGACTGTGCCAACCAGTCTCCAACTCTGCCAAGGAAACCGCTAATCTCAACTACCTACAGTACTTTACAGTAGACAGGTCAACTTTGAAGGTCAAAACATAAGGGTCATTTTAGATGCCTGTATATGCTGTGCTTATGGCCCTACGTCAGACTGGCAATAAGAATGATCCCACTGCGAAGCAGACTACTAGCATCCAGGCATCAGCCCAGCTTACCCTGCCGCCCCTTTACTGAGCCAATCGCTCACCTCCATCGTTCGCCAGCCGCTTCACTTTCACAGCCACATCCCGGATCAATGCTCCTCCATATCTCTCAAACAGCTGCAATTGAGCCTCTACAAGTCTCCGTGGATTGACTGTGCCACTTTGACTGGCCTCGAATAGTCCAACCACGCCGCGTGGAACTCTCCAACACGGGAACCTCCTCTCCATTTCCTCCCTGCCTAATATTTCGTACTTGAACTCGAACTGCTTGGCTGTCTCGACCATTGCTCGCAGACCGGCTTCACCCTCCTTATCCAATATTTTGATAAATCCATTTTCAGTAAAGAAATTCACACCTGAAAGGAAATTCAACAATTCGAATTTACCGCGCAGACATCAATGACATACCAGATTGGGTCTCGATCGATCGATAACGTTTCATGCTTTCGGCAGCCAGGTGGATCCAGACTGGATCTGCGTCCAAGTGTCTGCTGATATGTAGTACAAAGATTGCACGAAAAATTCAAAAAACTTTTAGCGAATGCACAATTTAAAAAAAATCAAAAAAGAGAGAAACAGAACGCCACAAGATCATATAACAATGCACAACAAAATGTAACGAAGACATAAAATATATCGAAAAACAGTTCGTCAGTCCTTTCACATTCATTACTATGCAGAAAAAAATAACCAAAGTTTTATGTACATCAAAACTACAAAAAATATTTCAAAGTTCGCCAGTCATGGACACTATTGGTTTGCGGAAAATTTTTTAAAAATAAGCTTGTCAGTCCTTTGCCGATTAAAAAATTTTAAAATCATATCTCTGTCCTTTGACGATTTTAGGATTACTGTACCTGCTCCAGGCCTACTGTAGGTTGTTTGAACATGACAGCAAGCGCGCTTCGCACGCTACTTTACACTGCCTATGCTTAACCATTGTGTTACAAAAGGTACTCACTGAGGGGGGTACGCTATTACTACTTTTTTCGTTTCTATGATGGCGGCAATTGTGGCGTGAAAACTGTTTCGTGTCGATTCTGTAATCGCCTGAATAGTGCAGCCACTGAAAAAGACTCCTTTCTTCATAAGTGTCGCCATTCGAGAGGAAGTTCTATTTTTCCTTCTGGGGATATTATAGCTCAATATCAGACAATTTTCAGTAGCTTAATCTGTGCTTTTAAATAGATGCCTATCATTACACAAGACCAATTTCCCCTCTATTAGTTCCTTGTAGAATCCCAGTAATCTCAGTTAAATTACGAGAAGACGAAGTCAAAAATCGTAGTGAAATTGGCCACACAAAACGCACCCTATATTTCTGCTTCCTACTATATTGATGGTGACTGATTGTTAGAAGAAGCACCATGGGTAATATCGGTGCAAACAGGTAATTTTGTACCCACCACTTTCCTCAAACAATTGGCGATGAATGACTGCCTGGAAGTCGCAAATCTCACGAAGAAAATAGGCTGGGGAGCTTGTCTAACGTAACCAAGTCGACGCTCTAAGCAGAGCAAGCGAGCTTTCGAGCTGATCGTGAGTTCCGAAAACATACTGTGAGTAGCATAAATAGGAGTGAGCTAAAAGTCAAGCTGATCGTTAACTGTCTTCAGCAGATACTGCGAACAGAATGTTTCATACCGCCTTTGCATTTATTTATTTAGCTTATACTGCTAAAGGTAAGTAAAATTTAGAATTACAGTACCTGACGAAAACACAGCGCAGAATGAACCTTCTGCTTCAGGTCAAGTCGCCATGAAAGAGAAGGGAGAATTTATCACTTATTGCAATTCCAAAGATGGAGTAGTGCACGGTGGCAGGTGCTTCTTCACGACTGAGCAAACTCTCTGGGTGGACGGATTCAATTTATGTAAAAGCAAAGAAAGCGCCTCATTTGCGCAGATTCACGCCAGCAAGGAGTTAAAGGAAGTCAACGACGGTTTCCAGGTCAGAGGGAAAGTTTTCCGACATAGCACGAGTACCCGCTAATCGAAATCTGTATTGGCTTTGTGGTTATTCTGTCAACAAGCCAGAAAAACCTAAAAAAGTATCTTTTCAATCAAAATATGATTGTAAGGGAACTATAGTACACACAATTTGGCGGGCATCAAAAACTCTAACTAAATGCTAAAGCATTGACTATACCCACGGTTTTCCACGCGTTTCCAGGATGGGTCTATGTGGAGTTTTAATTTCCACGCTATGCGCGTGAATCCACAACAGTACATGTGGATTCCACATGGAACCATGCAGTCCACGTGCATTGATTGTTCGTAGAAATACCTGGGGTAACATCGGAGCAAACATAGACAATTTTGTTCCTACCATTTTCCTCAAACAAATTGGCGATGGGAGTCGCAAGTCTCACAAGAAAATAGGCTCAGGGTCATGGCACAGCGGTAAGCGTATGCCTCTCTGTCTGGGTACTCATTTAGAGGAGAGGGTTCGACTCCCGCCTGACATGACATGATGATAAAGCATGACATGACGTGGCATCACTCTGGATTTTAAGGTTCAACGTGGAACTGACATCGAACGTCAGGCTGTCTTCAAAGCATTGCAGATTTTGTTTACAGTTCAAACAACTGAAGGTTACTAAATGTTTTTCAGGCTAAATATTCCGACTATTCTTACACGTGGAATCTCTTGTTACCATTGGCGAGAGATCCCGACACGCCGAATGAGGGGCGCTCAGTCAGTCCAACGCACACGAAATGGTACAGCGATAAAGATACTCCCATTCCAAACTTGACTGCGGGGAACACGTTTATTGGGACTCTGCAAAACGACGATCAGTTTAGCGCTGGATTGAACTGCTATGCCACGATGCCCCCCGGTAATCAATTGGCAGACCAAAGCTGCGATAATTTCCGGCGTGGAGCATTATGTGTTATAATCAGTAAGAAAACTTCTGACAACAGGAGCTTAAGGTTTCAAGCTTTGAACTTTTTATATCTTAGATTACATACAGTATTTCGAGCTGGTCCCTGCAAAATGCATGAATGAAGTGGTGATCGAAGAACCACCTTCGAACAACAAGGACACGTGCGTGAACCAATGCGCGCAAAGAATTTGGTGTCGTAGCTTCAACTGGTTTTCATTGACGCAAAAATGCCAGCTTTTCTCGTGGCATTATTCGGATAGCAAAAAGAGCAATGCGCCACAGGATGATTGCGAGCACTATGCGTACATCCCCTAGGGTAGGGGGTCGCTGACGAGCTTTTGAGCCAGTGAAGCATGTCGTATATACAAAAACACAGCACCCATGCGCGATGTCTAATCGTAAGTTATACAGTATAGGCACTTGCCGATCAGTAACCGATCAGTAAGAGAGGTAACCGATCAATAGCTTTTCGTTGTGCAATGATACGCGTAGTTTACTGCAGAGGCGGAATCAGTTTGTGATGGGAATGCATGGGATAGTAAACATATTTACCGTTCAAATGTGGTGATTGGGTCAATTTGCGTGGATCCAAATGCATGCATATTTATCGTCCCAATAATTACAGCTTTTCTGCTGGCGTTTTCAGCTAATAGCGGAAAGTGTTGTGAGTCATAGGATGATTGCGAGTAGCGCATATACGAACAGCACTGTAATTAAACTAGCTGTACATAAACGGCCACTGTCCTTGCAAAAAGGCCTCGTACATTTAGATATGGCCTACTGTAGCTTTTACGCGTGATACTTATGTGAGCTGGAGAGGTGAAGTAGCCGTCGATGAAACATCATGTGCACGGGCTTACGATTACACAATTCCTTGTTCAACAATGCAGTGTCGATTAGGGTAGGTGCTCTACTGGCAACTGCATCATATACTCTTGCGGGAGTGGCCTTTTTCGAATGTACCCGCACTTCACCCAGTGCTTGTGCCATGCTGCTTCAAAAGTAGGCAAGAACACCAAGACATACAGTACGTGGACACAGAGTATTTGATCACCACAACCCACGAATGTCGCTGAGGGAGCCCAGCCAACCCAATCTTGCCTTGCATTTGGTCAGAGTACAGTGGCTGAGCTAACCAATTGTTGTCTGATAACAGACTTTTTTGGAAACACCATAACTTTTTCGCCTCTTATCGTCATTAGAAATGCCAGTGTTATATTCGCATTCTGTAATTCATACACGCACTATATCGTTCGTTCCAGGCAATTTAGGAGTACTGCCTGAACATTGAATTCTCGCTATACAGTACCTGCGACTAATGACGAATTTTTGTAGGCTCACAGTATACAGCCCGGATATATTTACTGTACCTATAATAATGTGAAAATACACAGATCGTCGCTCATACATAGATTTTTAAAACTTTTTAAACTTGGAAATCAAAATAATAGTAAGCCAATTTAAACACTGAAATAGGAAATTTAACTAAACTAAACACGACAGAGCAGAGCAAAAGCCGAACAAACACACACTCGTCTTGTCGTCTCTGCCAGGTACGAAGAGAAAATACGGCTAACTAACAAAAATACAGCGCCTGCTGGTGGTGTGTAAAATTCAGTTTTTTCAGCATAGGGGCCATCCATAAAGGTCGACCGCACAAAATCTCGATTTTTTTACCCTCTTCCACCCTGACCCCATGCCGACCACGTCTCGCGAACCCCCCTCAAAAATGGTCGACCACTTCAGCCGTGCCCCCTTCCAAACGCGGTTTTGTGAAATGTTTCGTCTTATGCTCTCTAGAGCTCGACAAGATGCCATCTCCTTCGAAGACAAATCGTTTTCGATACGGGACTTCCAATCATATTAGCTGGCAAGCAGTCATGATATGATAAGCGCGGCTGTGAGGGACAGGTTGGGACCCAGATCCCGAACTCGACATTGAGGCATCGGGATTCTGCTAATAATTATGATATGCATAAGCATGTTGCACTCTGATCCATCATATCTGCCATGAAGCAGTAGCGATGAAGAGACGACAGCAGCATCGGCTCAAATCGATAATAATAGCAAAACTGATTTTACTACTGATACGCGTCCAGCAAGGTCAGCAAAGGCTGACCTTGCTGGACGCGTATCGAAACTGCGAATGTACTCATCAATATCAGCATATTTATAATGACTGAAACTCGACCTGGTAAAAAGCTTACAGTAAAAAACCTGGATGACTAAAGTGTGCTTTAGTGAGGAAAATAGAGGTTTTGCGCTAGGCTGAGCTCAGGCTTTGCTTAGGGACCTTCCCGACTGGTGTTCGAGGACAGTTCCCAATTCTATACCTTTTAGGTGGGCGTCCGCCATTTGACAGCAGCAGGGGTGTCGCCCAGAGCCAGGTGTCCAAACCTAGCGACAAGCTACTAAACTGCCGTCCTCTGTCGGAATAGCACCTCGGCCTCCCAGCCGTAGGGGCCATCCATAAAGGACGTCCACCCAAGGGGGAGGGTGGGGGTGAGCGGAAAGTGGACGGAAGTGGATGGGGGGAGGGGGGTAGGCTGCCGCCAAGTGGACGTCCACTTAACAAAATCGACGGGTTTTTGGGAAAATTATCGCAATTATAGTATTAATGCTAGAGATACGAGTCAAATTACTAATATTTAAATCATCAAACGACTATCCAAGGACTCAGGTCAATTATATTCCAGTTTTCCTAAACAATTTTCATCCTTTTGGCTTCTCTTTTTCTGAGGCGGATAAAACGATTTTAGTGGTGCTGCCAGTGGCTTTGTCGCTCGATCAGGTGCCTCGGTAACCGGCCACGGTGGTGCAGCGGTTCGGCACTCGTCTCTCCGTATTGCTTCATGTTCATCATGTTCATGCTCATGTTTTACCACATCACCAAACGCTTATGCGCACTCGAGGGTGAAGGGACACAGTGGCTTGAAAGCGAGTGGCTGGACTCATCCCGGGTTCGATCCTCGATGATGGAGGTCTGTGCGAACCATAAACCCTCGCTGACCTCGCACGCCAGGCCGTGGGTGACTCATCCGGTACCGTCGAGGTGCTCCGAGTGGAGAGACGGAGGCCAAACGAGTAGACAGTCTCGGCTGTCGAACACCGACAGGGTTCAAAGCCCACCTGCCATCGTCCTATGAGGTCGGTGTCCAGTCCAGGATGCCCTCGCGTGGAAGTGCTCCTAGTTGACACACGTAGAGGGACGCTGATGTGTGCACTGGTCCCCACACAACCCTGCTTATAAGGTTTGACTGCTGGGTAGCTAGAGGCAAAACGGGCTCCGGCCCACAAAAATTTGAAAAAAAAACCAAGACGTGGAAGAGGAGGTTTGCTGGGAAAGTACTCTGAATGTGAGAGTGAGCGACTATATCTGTGGCTGAAACATCAACTCCCCGTTCAGGGCGATAGATTCCAGGCGCCACGGGTTCATTGGGATGTCAGAGATGTTGGACAATTATAGATAGCATCGACTGATTTGACCCTCGACGTGAATCTCGATCTGGCTTATCCGTTCAAGAAATAAGATATTTTTATGGGGATGACGTCCCTAGCAACCTGCCCTATATTTCCTTTCCTCGCTGTCACTGTCCACCAAACCACTCCAAAAACTCAGGAGAACTACCTTGCCCCTAAAGCGGGATTTAATTCTGATTTTGGAGGAAAATTGGAGAAGTTTTAAATTGGATGAGGCATGACACATTTTCAGAAAGAGAGCGTAAAATTTTAGTCCCCAGTTTGGGTGATGCAGCAGTCGAATCAAACCGAAGACTGAATGACCCATCATTTCGGCGGATCAGTCGATGGTGGGAGCAATGCTTTTTCGAAGTAAATGTTTTCCTCTGCGGGGGGGGGGGGGTCTGCTCAAGTAGACGTCCATTTTTTAGAGGGCGAAATGGATGAAAGGTGGATAGGGGGAGTGGGGAGTCAAAACATCGCATTTTTTTTGTGGACGTCCTTCATGGATGGCCCCCGTAGTTGTTGGCCAGCACGGCGGATCAACGCCTTAACCAGCAGCTAGCGCCTCCCAAGTTTTCTCTTTCGGATCAGATGCCATTCCAGTTGGGAATAAGAGTCCTGATGAATCCGAAATTGCATTGTCGAGAATGAACGACCAAGGAGAAGAGGAGACAAGAAATTTTGAAGGTTTAAACGCGCAATACTGGTGAAGATAAAAGGTGTTTTCTTGTAATCAAAAGTTTAAAAATTTGCTGCGGTCGACCATTGGCCGCCACCCCTCCCCCTCCCCCGACCGCAGCTGACCACTTTTTGCTGACGACCGCACCGCATCTCAGGTAAGGATAGACCTGACACCATACGTACAGTACACCCTGTATGTTGCACCTACAGGAACCCTGGAACAGAGTCATCATGCAAGTACGTACACATAGCGACCGCGGTGGCGTTCTTATACCCATAATGCAAGGTACTGCACCAAGCGGCTAGGCTCGTTCTGGGTTCGATCCCCGGTGACGGAGGTCAGTTTGCGAACCATAAACCTCGTTGACCTTGCACGCCAGGCCGTGGGTGAGTCACCCGGTACCGTCGAGGTGCTTTGAGTGGAGAGACGGACGCCAAAGGAGCAGACAGTCTCGGCTGTGCAACACCGACAGGGTTCACAGCTCACTCGCCCGCCATTGTCCGAGAAAGTTGGTGTCCAGTCCAGGATGCCCTCGCGTGAAGACGCACTTAGCGGAGACACAGAGGAAAGCTACCGAGTGATTTGCCCTCGCATAGCCTTGCATATAAGTTTTGGCTGCTGGCGGGCCGCAGTAGGCGAGTGCAGACCCTTCCTCTCCGCAGTAGAGGCTTGTACTTGTACCTGAGGTACCTGAGGGGCTTTAAAAAGGTGATTTGTAAAAGAGCCTGAGCAATCTATCCAAAAAACTTCTTGCACGTACATTTTTTCTTCAAAAAGGTTTCGTTCTCAAACCTTTTTTGATCACCGCCGATTTTATTCTTGCACAGCCACCAATACCATCCACTGTATCACTCACGACCCACCAAAGGCTATCACTGTGTGGTACCATCAAATCCACCAGAACGAGCAGTGTTCGCCTAAATATGTGCTCAAATAAACTACTGGCTGCACTCTCACATCAGCACTTATTATATAGCTAAAACCAGTCCCTAAAATAATGTAACGCCTGGCGACACACAAAAGTGAGTGATCAATCCACGACACAAACTAGCACCTATCCGATCCTACACGGTCTCTTGCTGCCTCTTGTACTCCTGCACAATAAGATCAACCGAACTGGGGTCGGCCAACGTAGTCAAATCGCCAAAATTCTCCAATTTTCCAGCAGCGATTTGCCTCAAAACTCGCCGCATAATCTTTCCAGATCGAGTTTTCGGTAATCCAGGTGTGATCTAAACCAAAAGACAGCTTTTCTATCAATCTATAAGACATACCCGTCAATGTACTCACCAAAATGTGATCAGGAACTGCGTAGGAAGCAATGGCTTTCTTCGCTAATTGCTTCAAGTCCAATGTGATATCCGAATCTGGTGGGTGCTTCCCTTCTTTCAGTGATACGAATGCGAAGATCCCTTCGCCCTTGATTGCATGTGGGAATCCAACCACCGCTGTTTCAGATACATCCGGATGGTCGTCCTAAAACAAGAAGAATCCACTGTAACGGAAATTCCCACATAGGTACTCGTATCGTCACTGTCTACAGTGTCGTAAGCAAAAAAGACCAAGCTCAGAAATCGTGACAGTTCTGACAGAATTTTCGGCGCCTTCTGTTCACATTCCTGACTGAAGTACTTACCAGAGCATCCTCCACTTCGGCGGTACCTAAGCGATGCCCTGACACATTGATCACATCGTCCATGCGCCCAGTGATTTGAAAATCGCCATCGGCGTCCGTGTGAGCCCCATCCCCAGTGAAATAGTATCCTGCGAGAACAGAACTCCAGCATTCTGCAAAAAGATATTAGCATACTGAGTCCCCGCACCTGGATATGTTGCAAAATAGGTCTTCATAAATCGATCATGGTCACCAAAGATTGTTCTGGCCATACCTGGCCACGGTTTGGTCAGACATAAGGCACCATAACCTGGTTCTTTCAACTCCTTGCCCTAAAAAGGTCCACAAGTAGTTTACACCGAGGCACTGCACAGAAACTATCCATACCTTCTCGTCCATCAAAGTTGGTGCGATACCGAAGAATGGTCGCATTGCGATAGCTGGTTTGATCTTAGCCCCAGTGTCGGCTGGACATGGCGCGATACAGATACCGCCAGTTTCTAAAAGTCCAACCAGAATTTCGGTCCGTCCTGCATCTTCTTGAAACAGACCACTGCCTCAACCAAGTGGTCACACCTCACGTACCAGTCTGCCACCAAGTATCCACCAACATGCACCGTTCTTGACCAGCGACACTTCTCAGCCATTCCCACGCCTCGTGATTGATCGGCTCGCCCACTGCAAACAACAGCACTAACGCAACGCACACCAAATGAAAACAAAAACTCACCAGATCCAATAACCCGCAACGATGATCGATCATATTTCTTCACGTAATCACTACTATATCGATGTAAACTGCGAATAGCCGTGGGTGAGATGTACAAATGAGTTATGCCCAATCGTTCAACCGTTTCCCAATATCGACCTAAAATTCAAACATGCCATCCTCTGCGGATCCTCCGCTGCAAATATACTCTGCCTGGCACCTCCGACTACAGCAGCCATCCAACGGCCCTGAACACCTACTCACCAGCGTCCGGATACGTCGGCATGCTTTCGAACAAGACCGACGTACCACCATTGGCCAATGGTCCGTACACGACGTACGAATGCCCTGTGATCCAACCAATATCCGCCATACAACCGAACACATCGCCGTCACGGTAATCAAATACTAACTGCAAGAAAAGCAGGTCACTGTTCACATGTCTGCAGTTCCCGCCGATATTCTCTAAATCGCATCCAGCACTGCTATGCTTGTGCTAAGTATTTGCTACTGCTATGCTTGCTTTACGATCTCCCATATAATTTTCTACCACCCAAAAAGGGGTCCTTACGACAAAATTCAATGCTGAATCCAGTCATCGCAGTGCAAATAAAGTGACACAGAATCTCCGCTCCGCGAGAAAGCGCGCCCTTTACAGAGTATCATTCTGTATGACACAGCCGATACACACATTACTAACGCGACGCCCATCAGGGCAAGATGCACGACCACGGGTTGATGGGTCCAGCGGGTCCAGCGAGTAGAGCTACCGTTCGAGCATACTGAAGGATAACCACAATACCCCCTTATTTGCTGGTTTTTTTCCGGCTGTGGCCGCCACCAACAGTGTGTAAAGGTAATGCTCATGCCGCACCCATTATGTCTATACCCATTCCCCATCCTGTAGCCTAACTTGCATAGGCACACACAATACGCTCGCTCGCTCAGGAAATCGAGGTTCCCAAACTATCCTACAAAAATCAGAAGATCTTCGCTCACCTTCTGAGTAATCGATGTATACAACAGATATCCAGCTTGCGTGTGCAAAATCCCTTTCGGCTTCCCAGTACTTCCCGATGTGTACAGCATAAACAATGCATCTTCGCTGTCCATACGTTCCGGCTCAGATTCGGACGATTGTTTCGACATTTCCTGCAACCCACATTCATTTCTCACTCGAAAAACACATCTCGACATATTTCAATCCGCTGCTTACCTTCAATAAATCGAGGTCTTTTGGTCCTCGAGGCACCTCGGCGCCAGATCGCTGATAAACAAAAACACGTTTCACTTGGGGGCACGACTGAAGAGCTTGATCGACTATTCGTTTCAATTCGACCGCTTTGCCACCACGAAATCCCTGATCAGCAGTTATGACCGTTTCCACTCGCGCTGCAACAAACATCAGCTATTTTCAACCCACTGACTGGTTTCCTCGAGTCCTTATGATTTCTTGTGTAGTTTGTGTTTGTATTTGCCCCCATTGCTTTCACCCCACACGAAAACGTTATATCTAAACACTGAAATCACCAAATGCCTTCGTTCTTCATCGAGAATACACTGATTTCGATAATGCAAAGCCAATGCCCACTGCGACCTCCAAGCCTGTCTACTCTACTCTATAACATGCTCGACTTAAATTGGTGCTCCAAAAGGGCATCTGATGAAATGCACTGCTCACGACTCCACTCCACCACTCACCGTCATTGATCCTAGCCGCGATCGAGTCAGCCGAGAATCCACCGAATATGACATTGTGCACAGCACCGATCCGTGCGCACGCCAACATTGCCACGACGGCCATCGGGCTGACCGACATGTAGATGGCCACACCATGGCCCTTCTTTACACCGTGCGCTCGCAATGCATTGGCCGCTTGATTAACCAGCATTTGCAGTTCGCTGAAACGAGAATAGACAGAACTCCAACAGAGCAGACAACAGTAAGAACTACTGCACAGCTGTTTATTGTGGAGGCTTCAAATACATAGCCTTACTTCTTGTAAGTAACCTCGACAACATTTTTTCCGGAACGGGGTGGAGGCCCAACATCGACCGATCCAACCACAGGCATGAAACCCGATCCCGATCCGATCCGCTTCGAAAAAGAAGATTGGTGGGAATGGGCTGGGTCGTAGCCTAGCTGCTAAGGTGTCTGCCCAAGTCCGACCGATAACGCAATTATCGACCGATAATACCGATTATTTTAGAAAACTTTAAATATTCAAGTTTTATGGCGGGAAATTTGAATTTTGGTCAGATCCCCATGCTTAAAACATGCAATTTTTTAATTTCGCATGCTAGGCTTCCTTTGAAGACCAATTTGAATCAATCTGGTAGCCCAAAATCTCGGGACCGAAGACTATGTAAGTTGCAATATCCCAACTAAAAACTCCTCTTCGCAGATGTCATACATTTGAGGCAACGCATGACACCTCTACGACCAGCCGTGTGACACTGTCAAGAAGTGGGCATAAATATCAAAACGCAGCTGGCAGGACAGGGTCTGGATGCTTGAGTGAAAGGAAAGTACTCATGAAACAGCAGAGTTCCCTTTACTTAAATTGAAATATAAACTGGATTTTGTTGCTTCTATCTTACAGGCGGAGGCACATTATGTGCACATGCACACCCTGGAAACTTGGATGGGACCCAGAACCGTCTAAAACTCATTTTTTAGACTCTAGGTATGGGTTAATGAATGAAACATCCAAAGCAAATCCTTTCACAACTTTTTGAGGGCTCTAGTGTTCGACTGCGGCCCTGACCCTGATCCCCATCCCAAAAAACATGCATCGGGGATTCACCCTCAAACACTTTTCCACGTCCAGATAAACGAGAATACCCACGAATTATAGTATCAGCATTATGTGCAATGCTGCGAGATGACTGAGATGTTTATACTTATAAAAAATAGTTCCGATGCAGGGCAAACTTCATGAAGTTTTTAGAACATGTCAAGAAAAGAAGTGAACAGATAGACGGACTTAAACAGCCAGAAAGCTTCTTTCTATCCCAGCCCCGTCAGGGTTATCTCCAACCCCAGAAGACCCTGAAGGCCACCATTCCGGACCCCATGGAGTCAGGGACAGGAATGGAGTCAGGGACACCATTCCTGTACCTGACTCCAAATGGGGAAAGACTAACCTCATCCCAAAATCTCACCCAAGGGTGAATGCTCCGACTACAGCGATAATTTGCAGTCATAGCCCCTTTTTTGAGTCAGACTAGCCTGTAATTTATTGTGCCGCGGGGGCCTGAGAAGGACTCTTGTTTCTGAGTGTACAGTATAATAACAACACGACAGGAGGCAAAGAGGTCGCCTTCATTGAGAAGCATGCAAGTACCAAGACAGGGCTAGCCCTACCTCCTTCCCATAACCTTAGCCTATGCAACACACAGACAGCCAAGTGCTTATAGTGTAAACTGCTTTGGTGCCATTGCGGGCATCCCAGTAAGAAAAGCCATGATCGTGACTTGTCGTGATTCAGCTCCAGACTGTTCTTTGGCACTGACCTCTTGATCGAGAATCTGTAGCTCCCTGCTCCTCGTCATAATCACTATCAACAGGCAGTATGTTCGCCCTAAACTCTTGATAGGGAAATCTACATTATCGGCAGCACAAATTATCGGTATCGGCCGATAACCGATAACGCAATTATCGGCCGATATTATCGGTCAACCGATATATCGGTCGGACCTGGGTGTCTGCCTCTAACGCTGGGTGCGCAGAGCAGGGCTCGACTCCCGCCTGGGTAAAAAATGGTTGTCAAATATGTGTTCCTTAGCCCTCGAGTGTGCTCGGGGGCTCAGGGTGAATTCGGATACAGTAAGACATGACATATGTGGCCCTGCGTCCTTACCAGCCTGCTCTGTTACCTCGCTGCCTCTCTGTCAGACCACTCCCAAGGACACAAGAGAGCTAACCAGAACCTAAAGCAGGATCAAATGCTATCATAATTTGAGAGAAAAACCAAATTTTTTGATTATTATTTGCCCCAACTTATTATTTTCCAGCAGAATTTTACTTGCTGATCCACCCCGAGGATCAGTGGATCGGTCGATGCTGGGTCGAGGCAGGTCGAACGCTACCACAAAGCACCGCTTTCCAGTATTTCTACTGTAGTTTCCTATTATCCATCCTCCAAGACATTCCTCCCGCACAATGCAATGCACACAAGCCATGTTTCCTGGACCAGAAGCATCGAGTTTCATTCCGACTAAGCTCAATCCATAAAGTCTTCTGAAGGGGTTTATTCTTTTTTGACCGCCAGTAGGTCATGCAACCCGGTCACTCAGGCGGCGGGAGCTCTGAGAGACCAAAGTGTTGCAAAAACCTCCAGCCAGAAGTGTGGAAAGACAGCTGAAACAGCAAACGAAGTGGTTTGATGGCTCCCCGCCGGGAAAAGCATCCATCTTCAGCCCGCAGAGGAGCGTGGTTACAGTCGAGATGGCGGGCATGAAAAACGCTACACCCCCCCCCCCCCCACTAGCCTTTCTCGCATCATCTCCAGCCAACCCTCCTTTAATCTAATCCCAATCTACCTCTAAACCAGGACCCAAAAACGAGTGTCTCCTTACCCATAGGTCACTCTGCGCTCTTTGCCCGGCGCATCTTGTTCCCAAATCAATGCCGTCTTCTCTGGATTCTTAGCCGCGTGTCGATCCACACAATTCACAGCCACATTCAGTTTGCCTCCCAAGAACCATCCAAACTGGGCCCGTTGCATATCGCATTGTTGAATTATTTGAAAATCACGAAACCATGTGATTCGACTTCGAGCCAACGCGCCCCAAAATCGATCAGGTTCACGTATGGAATATTCGTAGAAGTCTTTATACGTAATTAACTCGTCCGGATGCAGGCGAGCGACTTCGGGCAATTGATCTGCGATCGGGCCTTTAAAAAACAAAATGCACTTACACACATGCATGCACAAGGTATCGAAGTCAAGTGGTATTCGTATATTTAAATTTCCCGCCATTTTGTAATTCGAGTTATTTGCGAAAACTGTATTTATCGCTTCTTTCCGCAATAAACCTGCTTGTTTTCACTCGTAAATGAAAACCGCCGTTATCAATTTCACTTACGTAAGCGAAGTACATCGGGGTTGGGGCTTAAAAATCGTTGCAATTATCCATACTCGACCATTTCTTTTGTAAATTAGAAATGCCCTATGCTTCCGATCTCATCTTACAGTATTGACTTGAAAGTACGTGCTGTAAGCTCCCTTGTTTTGGATATGCAGACTTGCACTACACATACTTCTCGACGCAGAAAAAGTCGGCACTCCAAAACTTTGCGTAAAACGAGGCGTGCTTCTATCGATCTGCTTCAACATCGCTGACTGTACAAGCTAGTGCAGACCCCTTCTTTGGCGAGACGCCCCGACACACGTCCTCGACCTAGCGTTCGTTGGGGATCCCGATCCTGATAAAAAATGGTCAGGATCGAATGTTGTGGAGATGTGGAAGGGAAAGTTCCAGAAGGCTGGAGAAACTTGTGCGGATGATTGAGCTGGTGAGGAGGAAGGAAGGGATTTGCTTGCAACTTGGCGGCTAATTCTCCGCGTTTTTGCTTGCCGGATTTGGAAAGCAATGATAAATGCCGCACTATGCCACCAGGCCCAGCCTCGTGGCCTGGTGGGTTAGGCGTCTGCCTTTCACGCCAGGTGCGCAGTTACGGGCGAGTGTTCGACTCGCCGCCCGGTAAATCATTTCCTGCAAAATGTGTCCCTTCACCCTCGAGTGCGCATAGGCGTTTGGTGATGTGGTAAAACATGAACATGAACATGAACATGAACTAGAAATTTTTAGCTCTATATTTGCTGGCTACTCAAGGCCAGCATCGACCGATCCGCCAATCCGACTGCTGGATCAGCCGGATCGGTAACAAAAATTTTTTCCGCTTTATCTGCTTGAAAAAGATAAGATGTTGCATATTATGAAAAAATCCCGTTTTTTATCAAATCAGTGTTTAATCCCACTTTTAGGCGCTGGTTATCTTTCCCGTGTCTTTGGAGTGGTCTAAGAGAGAGTTACAGAGAAGAAACAGGCAGGTTGGTGGAAATCCAGTGCCAAAGACGTCATCCCCACCAATCTTGTATTTTCTGAATCGGATCGGGCGGATCGGATCGGAATTGTGCCGATCCTGACCCTGGATCGCATCGGGATCCAGGCCAAGGGTCGGATCGGTCGTTGCTGGACTCAGGGTGGGCTGCAGGTTATCCAGAGCGAATAAAAAGTGAACAAAAGCACCATTTGAAAATCCTGATTCCAGCCTGTAGTGTTCGACTGAAGCCCTGACCACGATCCCCGTCCCTGCCCCCCCCCCCCAAAATGTATCAGGGATTTCACCCCTGAAGACTTTCCCACCCTCCACAGTCGAAAAGACCTACTAAATATAGCCTGTGTCAGCATTTTGCGGGATGCTGTCAGATAGTGTTACTTATAAAAAATGCTTTCTGCGTGGTGTGACGAGAAAATGTCCGAAGTGATCCTTTTTTGGCAAAGTTGAAAAGAAATTTTCAGGGTGCAAAATTTATAACGAAAACCTTGACGTCATTGATAATTCAAAGGCGCTCGCTGGTAGCGTTCTCTGCTAATCCGCAACAGATTTGCGGTATATGTGAAGGCTTCCGGTAAAAAAATGCTGGGTAAACTTCAAGAAGTTTTTAGAAAATGTCAAGAAATGAACATGTAAGCAGACTTTGACACTCTGAAAGCTTTTTCTCCGCCCCCGCCGGGGTTATCTACAGCCCCGAAAAACCGCGAAGGCTATCCCCTACCGCCACCGTCCGAAGGCTATCCTCGCCACCGTACCTGAAAAAATCACCCCTGTAGCGTTCGTTCGGGATTTCTAGAGAGTTATTTTTCACTTTTAATTCGATGTAGGTAACCTACAGCCCGCCCCAAACAGCCAGCAAATATAGAGTTAAAAAGTTTTATGCGCAGTATTCATCATGGCATTCAAAATCATGCAAGCAAAAAGACCTAGAATTAGTCACCAATTAGAAAACAAATCCCTCACGTCTTCTTTACCAGTTCAATCATCCACCAAAGTTTTTCCAGCTTACCCTTCTGGAACACTCCCTTCCTCTCCCCTTCCCCTTCTTCACATATCTCCACAACATTCAATCCCGACCATTTTTTATCGGGATCGGGTTCGGGAGGGGCGATACCGACCGGGATCAGGATCGGGATCCCGAACGAACGCTACACCCCTGGTAGGCTTGCGAGTCCCGATCCCCCCAAAAAAAGATCCCAAGCGAACTCTACCTCGACTCCCTCCCCACAGACGAGGCCAGCGATGTTGAGCCGGGTTCTACGCTTGATATACTCACTGTTACATAGTCAACTTTACACTGCCTTGATGCTGATGTCATTTGCCATGTTTTTGGGCCCCCTACATACACTACTGTAGGCGTGAGCATTTCATCGATGCGCACATGCCACGACCCGTTTCACCGTCAATGTGCTAACATGGTTTCGGCTTTTTTAGGATCCTGGCTCATTTTCGAATGGATCAGGGTTGGGATCCGAACAAACGCACCAACAGGTACAGTACAAGTAGGGTGTACCCCACACCAACCCATCCACTTACCCAAAGAGACAAAACTGGTTTTCGTATAACTGCTCGTATTCCTTCTAACCGCCCGTGGCAACCAAGCCACCCATCTCGGATGCAATACTCGAGCGGGCATTGATCCCAGCTAAAATAAAATATAATGTATTCTGCAACAAGCTCGTCCTGCTGTCGAGAACACAGGTGCTAGGACGCTGAGAGAGCCTGCAGCAAGAGTAGAGGACAAACTGATAAAACAAACACCCGGATTTTATGGCGCAAGCACAAGCATCCCAAGCTGGCGTATCTGCCCTGCAAAACTACACACCCGCCACCGTGGCCCGTGACGTAGGCGACCGGCATCCTTCGACTTCCATCTTGCATAGCCGCCGTCCATCACGCGAGACGGTCCCCCACCTCACCAGTCCCCGAAGTAGTCAAAAATCGCACACGAACACGATTTCATTCAAAATTTCACTAACAATAATTTACAGGGTGCAATTTTATTTTTATTCCTTTTTCTCGTCAACAAAATGACACAAACTCAGTGCATTATATGCTGTACATACGTAAAAATCGTAGCTGAAATCAAGACATAGCATTGTCAACAAAATACTCACCTTCAGGCAGCCATAACAACCCCGACACATTCCCCAAAGCTAGGCTGAGGAATGGACACGCAAAACAGTCGACAATGCCATGGCTTGCCTACATTATATTGTACAAGAAACAGAAAACTATCTTCCCTCCTCCCCAAAGAAAGCAAGTCACTGAAAAAATCTTTTTATCATGCGAATGTAACTTCTTTTTTACGGCATTTTCTTTTCGTATATGGACTACTGACCAACACCTGACGCAGCAATTTTCGACAGAGGACCATCACCGTCCAAGCCCGGACTGCGAGGACGCTTGCACGAATCGCGCTGAAAATTCAAATTCTGTTAAATAATAGGGATAGGTCGGATCATGACAATCCCGATTTTCGCATTTTTCTGTGTTTTTCCTATGAGTCTATTTTCCTCACTAAATCACACTTTTTAGTCATCCAGGTTTGTCTAAGCTTTTTATCAGGTCGAGTTTCAGTCAATAAGCTGAAATTTATCAGTACATTGCGGTTTCGATACGCGTCCAGCAAGGTCAGCCTAGGCTGAAGCAGAATCAGGGTCGCTCGCTATCGTTACCGATTTGAGCTGATGTTGTTGCTGCTACTGCTGTCATCCTCTGAACTATCACTTCCTCCAACGATGACTGAGCCAATCCCCCCATGTAGGACTGCGCAAATATGATGGATCAGAGTCTAAATAGCCTGCCTATATACATATATTCAGAATCCTGATGCCTCGATGTCGGGATCGGGATAAAAACCTATCCCTATGAAGAATTAAAAGAGGGATTTGCCTTTCGGAAATCCTCCTACAATTTCTGACGAAACATTGTTTCTTGTTATTTTTCACAAAACTGCATGTCGGGACCCCGCGACGCGGAGTCTGCTAGCGGGAACTCGAGATATGGTAGGCGCACGGGCAGCGTTGGCTTAAAAAGTTGTCAAGCCCCTAAAGTCACACAAAACACATGTTTATCCCTACCCCTATCACAACGGCTTTAGATACGATTCCTGTGAATTATTGCATTTTTGTAAGAAAAAATCCAGCTAAAAAACTGTTTCCTCGAGACAATTTCTTGAGTTGAAAATGGAGCTAAAGTCTGCTCAGCATCCAGACTTTGCCCATATTTGCTGAACCAATCGATATAATCTAGGCTGCACCCATTACTACAGCCCACCGGCCAAGGAGAAACAGGATAACCCTGGCAATAGTTTAGCCCACCAAGCACAGAAAGGGTGCCCTACACAAAGTCAAGCCACAACAAGACCAGTTCGACCGATCCCCAGCATCGACTGATCCACCGATCCAGCCGAACGGTCCGCTGATCCACGGGGTGGATTGGTTCCCGATCCGATACGACTGCTAGATAGGCCGGATCGATGACTAAAATTTTTTCCGTTTTATCTGCTTGAAAATGATAAAGTGTGTGGCATGCTATGATGAGAGCGTCCCGTTTTTTTCTCTCCAACCAGCATTTAATCCCACTGTTAGGCGCTGGTTAATTCTCCTATGTCCTTTAGTCTGACAGAAAGGAAGCAGAGCAGGCTGGTGAGGACTCAGTGCCAAACACGTTATCCCCACCAATCTTGTATTTTCTGAAGCGGATCGGCCAGATCGGATCGGGATCCAGACCCAGGGTCGGATTGGTCGCAATCTTTGTTCTTCATTCACTGATTTGAAATACTTCGATTTCAGCCGGCTTTACATTTCTTAATTTCTACAGTACCATAAACGACAGATCTCTTTTCTTTCTTTAGACAAACGAACGCATATTTTTAGACAAAGAAAAGTTGTTGTAACCAGCCGCTTTCACAGGGCTCCCACCAGCCTGATAGGATGAATTCAAAGGAGGTTTTAGAGGGTTAAGAACAGAATTCTCCCAGATTTGAAGAAGATTTTGCACACATTTTTTGCCACCAAACTGGTCGCAAAAGTTATTTTTCAATCCTGAAGCTTAATTACACTCAACCCTGCACGCTACATATCATCCAAACATAAAATCCACGCTATAAAAAATTATTTACTGGGTTGCATTGAATATCTTACTTATCCCTTCAGGCCCAATAAGCGATTTAGGCATAGGGATTTGCATAAATAAAGACAAAAGCACGCTAGATAGGCTAGTCTGTTTATCGCACTCTGTAGCAGCTCTGGGGATGGAAGAAAAGCTGGGTCGTAGCCTAGCAGTTATCGACGCCTGCCTGTCACGCTGGGTGCGCACTTAGAGGCGAGGGTTCGACTCCCGCCTGGGTAAAACCGATTGTCAATACATAGACATATGTTTCCTAGTCCCCCAATCTGCTACATAGTGCTTGGCCAGGGGTAAAGCATGGCATGGCATGAGCTGGCTTGGCTTATCTATATCTAGGCCTGTATCAGAACCCCGTATTTTTTAAATCAATTTTCACGTTATATATACCAATTGATAATTGGAGAAGTTTCCAAAAAGCTGTATGACTGAAAAGCGTGCTTCAGTGAGGTAAAAAAGGCCCATACGCAAAACACAGAAAGTCCTAATCTCAGTTGGGATCGCCCTGATCCTGATCCCAACCTATCGCTAAGCTCCTTATCCATTACTTATATTTCCCATTGCATCTGATTTCTCTCTGACCTATGGAACCCACTCAATAATTCACGTACGTGACGTCACAGAGACCATGATTATGGGAGAGAACCCAAATTTCAGAGGAGTGCGTACCAAATTTGAGGAGGATTAGAGGATTCAGGGGAGGATATTGAAATCAAAGGAGGTTTTAAAAGATTGAGGGGGTGCTGGGAACCCTGCTTTCCGATGGTATCGCAGAAAGTATAACATACTCGTGTTTTCCAAGCAAGTAACGCGCGGCAAATTTAAAATGCTGATCCGGCCGATCCAGCAGTCGGATCGGATCGGGAACCGATTCACCCCCGGATCGGTTCGGCTGGATCAGCGGATCAGTCGATGCTGGTCTTTGACTAAGCAGTATACTCAGCTAGACTGATTTCTAGTTCGGCTTCAACAACCAGCCTCTGGCACAGGCAACTCTTGATCTTAGCTTCTGCATACGTGCAAGCAAAAAATTTCTAAAACTTTCAACTATGTGCGACCTAGATCAGCTTCATCTGGGAATATGAGATTTCAAGTGTTAGTGTCCAAATTTCAACAGCCCATAATCCACACGTAACATATGCCCTGTCCCTACTATCAGTCACACATAACAGTCTTATCCACGGGATGACACAGAATGGGGGACCCGGGAGAGCATTTACTTCGCTGAACGTGTCGGTCACTTATCATTCTAGTGCTACAAGTATGTGATAGCGCTACTCATTCGTGCACTATATATTTTATCTGACTACCCTCTACTGTGTACTATAGCCCTGACCTTGAAAAACCTCATCCCCGGTCGAACGTGACCACCATCGATATCTCCAATCAGGGCCAAACTACAGTTCAGTAGGCACTGGTCTCACGAGCCTGACCCAGCCACTTACTGATGATCCACTCGTTCCCACCGACTCGACACTCATCGGCTGTTGGTCAACGGATTGTGGTGAGATACTACTCGCTTCCACTTTCTCCGATTCCGGCACGTTAGCCAATCCATGACCAGCCAGAACAGGCGCCGATACGCTCGGATGCAGAGAGGGCGTATCTTGCGATCCACGTCTCTGCCCAGCAACCGTCATTTCCTGAAATAATAAATGCATTTTCGATGATGCACCGCACCCTCCCCTCGTTACAACATTCACGTCGCTGCCCATATCAGAATTAGAATTTAAACAAGTCGGCGTTGTTTCAACACTTGCCAATGCCTCGACACCATCCTTGCCCTTCTCCACGGTCGCCGTCGAAGTGAGTATGTCGGTAGCACCGCTACTCGACACCACCGAGCTCGTCGATGCCGTCCTCCCGATATGGCCCACATTCGCCAGCCTACCACGATTGAGCACGGACGGCGGCAAATATTGATTCAAATCTTTCTTTTTCACATATCGAGCATCGATGACCATGCCCTCGTGATATATGGTCGCACGCCTCACTGAAACGACAAACTCAACCGGCCCGAAAGTAACCACAATCACAAACCACCACCCGCTTACCAGTGTTCACAAACTGTTGGATATCCGAAGTCAGATCGATATTTTTTACCATCATATCGCCTTTTTTCAATTCCAATCCCATAAACCACAAAGTCTCGATACAATCTTCCCTGAAACAGACAAACGCTTCGCAATCTCGTCTGGTGTTGCATCATTCTCCAACCCCACAATGAATCCTACAAGCTTTCCTTGACTTTTCTCCACGTGATAAGTTTTGACTCTAAAATCCAGAAAAAAAGAAAACCCAACGGGCTCACAATCAGCATGCGGGAAGCTCTGTGTGCTACCACCTACATTGAAAGAACCCTGAAATACTGCAATGACGCGCAACTCGAAGAATGAACAGAAGAAACTAAAATGCGGTCAGGAACATGAACCCCTCATCAGGTTCCGCCCTCTATTTTTGCAGTACAAGAAACAAATAAAAGTCCCTGCTTGTTTTGACACAAGCGGTCTCATCCACTGGCCCGAGCCTGTCGGCATTTTAAATCAACGTTTTGATCGAAGCTTCCTCCAAAAGAGCAAAGTTGCGGGCGACGCGCCTCATATGGTCGGGAAGGGGGTCTAGCGCCTCTTTTAGGATGACCTTTCACTCTTTGAGCAACTAGCACGTATGGGCAAGGTCGGCCGGGCTAGAGGAGGGAGGAGCCTCGTGGCCTGATGGGTTAGGCGTCTGCCTCTCACGCAAGGTGTGCACTTACGGGCGAGTGTTCGACTCGCGGGCGGGTATATCATTTCGTGCAGAATGTGTCCCTTCACCCTCGACTGCGCATAAGCGTTTGGTGATGTGGTGAAACGTGAACATCAAAGGAGTAGAGATCAGATCAGATAGCCTAAGCCTGATCTGATTGCGTGTGAGACAGGTCAGGTTTGGGTCGAGTCGAGTGAGTGAGTTGTATGACTGTTTACATAGAGTACTGTAGGCTGGCTGCACAATTGGCCAGTGCTTGGAGGCCGGCCAGGGCTAGGTCAGTCAGGTCAAGTCTTGGTCCTGTCCACATACAATTTGATCGCTTTTGCTTGCTTCCTTTTCTTTCTTCCAGCTGGCCCTGAGGTGGGGGCCGAGAGGAAGGGTTCAATGTCCTGGCCGGCCCAACAGGGGGGCTTACCCCCCTTCCCTTGCCCATACTTGGCAACTAGCTCTTTAGCTCCATGACAGTGACAGTATTAGGCTACACTCAAAGTGACCATCCAGATTTGACATTTGGATTGCAACACCACCACAACCGGCAAGCAGCTCCGCACACAGTTTAGTACATGCTAGCTTCTGCTGTGTAGATCTGACAAGTGATGCATGCATCAGCTCACATGGCTCTTTATATTCACTCGTATCAGAAACCTACCTCTCTGACACCAAATGAATGGGCAAGCTTCAACGAAACGGGGCAGGCATCACCAAGAATACAAAATTTTTCCCGCCACTTTCAAATTAAAATTTTTGGTAAAAAATATACGTACATAGTCCCGCCTCATTCGCAAACTAGGCGTCTCGTTCTACGTTTTCTTCCAGCCCAGCATCTTAGGTATCGAGGAAAACCATGTACAAGAGGACACCTTGCGCTTTATAGATACTATGTATCACTCACCCGCAGGAACCCAGTTGGTCTTTCTGTTCAACAAGTACTCAATCCGTCGCCTGTTTTTTTTCTGTTACAGCCTATCAAATGCCAGCAGAACTATGACTGTCTCTTCGAAGACCCCTAGGTGCTGTGCATTCAGATGAGTACTGATCACATTTTTGTGACATCTCCGACATTACAGCACAGAGAACCCACACAAAACATATTCTACATTGCACTGACAGCGACGATTAGCACCGCTGCTTGTTGACTCGACCAACTGGACTCCCAAAAGTGAATTACAGTCACGCCAGCGCACCTGACTAATCACGCAACCTTCCCATTTGGACCGCCACACTGACTACTTGCAAGATCATCCCAGATCACCCCCCCCCCCCCTCAATGTTCCTTCATCAAAACAGCACTTACGACGGACTCGTCGGCGCGTATCGTTCCGGATTAATATGCAATAAATTAATAACCGGATTTCGCTCTAAAGACTGAACTAACGTCCTAATCTTCGATTCAACCAAGCCCGACCACGCGATGTGATCATCTTTCGTGTGAGCCGAACATATAAGCACGATAAAATGTCTGTGAAAAACCCATCAAAATTATGAATATGAATTCCATATTTGTGGAAATAATGAAAACTTTCTCACTTATATTTTGCGAAAAAATTCGGAGCATCGAACAATTTCTCCCACGTCGCCTTGCCGCACAGGATGTCCGTGGTTACAGCCAGCCCTAAACACACAGCATCTATAAGTGTTTGCTCCTAACGGCTGAACCAATGTGTCAGATAACCAAAGAATACCGGTCTCAACAACGAACCCATGATTCAAAACAGCATTTCCTCTGCTTATCCCTCATCATTACTGAGAAACGACAATTTTTCCCAACGAATGCAGGATGACAAACAAGCATAAAAAACATCATCCAAAATTTTTGAATTTGGCGCCTCACAATTTACTCGCAGGCACTATGTGCTTTTACTGCAATCCAATTTAGCATTTGTCTAGGATTCGGCCAATGCCGATCGGGATCAGAACCATATAGTAGGTGCTGTAGACCATCGACCAATCAGACCTGACCTTGGCTGTGGTATAGATACGGGTATGTACATACAGTGATTGGCAGCTATGACAATGCTCTGCAATCTTGCCTGTTTCATCCGAGCAAAACAGTTCATAATTATAAGCAATGTCATGAATAATCTCTGAACCACAAAAAAGTGCCTCACCATCTTTGAACGCCATCTGCATAATCGCTCTTGTCGACGTTGAAACGTTGAAAGTTGAATTTTGTTGGGGAAACGCTGGCGTAATAATTGGCATTAAGTGAAATCGATCCCCAATTTTTACCTGAAATATAAATGGACTATTGAAAAATGTCATAGATACCCGCTGAAAAAATATTCGCTTCGTAAAAGCTCAGAATCGCTTGTTTTCTTCAACCAACATTGTCCGATCAAAGTGAAGAATATTTTATGCATCAAAGCATTTTTGCTAATTTACGAATGCCACAAAAATATGCTTACCCTTGGATCCCAAACTAATTCTTGTAAGTTCGATAAAAGCTGATTATTTTCGACTTGTTTCAATAAAACCGGCCGAGGCCATTCCCTAAACGCAGAAAATACTTGACTATTGCAAAAAAATTAATATGAAATTTATAAATCTTACCATTGTGAGAAAACTAAAAAAAATTTGTTGACCAACGTCGATGCCGCAGCTTTCGGATACAACTGACACGTTCGCGCAACAAGTATGGCCCATGAAACACCACCGAGATACCCCAAAGCATTTGAATAAATGCCTTGCTCTGAAGTTAAAGATCAACCATTAAAAAAATGGTAAACTAGACCCAGATCAGGTCAAGATTTAGAAAGCTCAGAAGCGCATTTTTTCTTCTTTAATGATCTGATCAAAGTGAAGATTTATTTTGGCATCATTCTCATAAATTAATTACACAAAAATTTCTCAAGCCTGTCGTTGTGGCCGGTGGTAAACACGAATAAGTGAAGGCTTACTTTTCGCCCACAATTTTATGGCTCTCAACGCTAACCGAAAAGCGTCTTTATTGGGGACCAAGCGCAGCATTTCGTCCGTAACCCGACAACCGTTTAAACTTCGAACACATTTTTGATCCAAATTTTTTAATAAATTATCGTCGTCTAAACGCTGTTGCTCGCTGACTTCTTTCAACGCCAGTCTAGCGAATAACATATCCAACTAAACAAAAGAATAAGATGTCAAATGTGTTTAGCTAATAGAAAATGTAATTTACTTCAATCCCATCAAATTTCATTTTAATAACAGGCACGAATGCGTCTTCGACGGCGTGCAAATCTGAAACTTCTGATTGCTCTTTCAAAATGTTGTAAAAACTGCTGAAGAAATCTTCCCGATTAACGTGCCGAGGTACGACACATAACGTATCTATATCGGTTCCTGAAAAAAATGGGGCCCTGTGAAAACAAGAATTATCAACGAGTTCGTTCAGAAACGGCAAAAACAAATTTCAAACTGTTTTAAAGGAGTTATAATTAAATAGTGAATTGGACAGTGAGAAAATCAAACAATGCATGCATCAGACCATTCTCGTAGAGATTCAACATAATGAAACATCTGCTAAGAGGAACAGAAGTCATCATGGCATGCAAGGCTATCATTTGTTGAATTGAATCAAGAAAAAACCGAGGGAAACTTATAACTGATATACCCTTCTTAGGAAAACTACAGTAGGTTTTACACAGTCCAGAATTACCTTTAGCATGAACGCCCAGCCGATACGATCCGAACGTGAATACTTTGCCGCCGACAGTTTCAGCAACATCCGCTGGCATCATCTACAGTTGAGAAAAGTTCAATCAAAAACCTTTAGCTGAGGGCCCACGAACAAAATTTTACTGACCTTTTCCAGACTGACGGCCTTTACCCAATCTTTCACTAAAGTATTGATTCTTCTCAATACTTCCATTCGACGTGATAGCTCTTCCTCAGTTTCGAATAAGCCGAATTGACGCAAACACCCCTCCAATTGATCCGTCAGTTTCAGGTCTTCGGCCGTGGGTGCGCTTTCAGAAATGGCCGACGTAATACCATAACGATTGCCTGGCGAGGATGCTGCCATCGGGGCGTCCGGATTAATTCCCATGGCAAATCTAATACGATATTTTTTCGTATTATTAATATCGAATTAGGCCGTTACCAAATGAACCAGGATGCTCGAAAGCGCCGCCAGTACGAAAATCGCACTTCATAAAGGTGAAGTGCTACGTTGTCGACGGCCACTACCCTAAATTGGCACTCTATCCTTCCGACCTTCCAAAGCAGATATTTTAGAACAAGCTGGTTCTACAAGAAAGGAATGTGGGAGGGCAAAATGCCAACGCCACAAAAACTGAAACGTAAACCAACGAAAACCCAAACATTGGCGACATGGCCCTGGCGATTTGCGATTTTCGAGGCGACAGCGCACATGCTCAACTCCATGCAGGCAGACACGACTGTTTGCTATAAGCAGCATGCTCCAGGCGCCATCAGAAAACCGCGGGAATTTCAAATCATCTGTTCCAAGAGGTCTTATTGTGTTAGTTATTAATCATCCCTGGGATTTTTTAAATCAATTGTTGATCAATCGAATGTTTTAATAAATTCAGTCTAAGTTGCAGCAATTCTATTGTTCACAAGTCCATTGCAGACTGACAGACTGAAACACTAACACTCGTACAGTAACACTTGAAAATCAAAACCGAGTATAACAGGGTTTGCAGATGGTATTGTGGTGTTGTGGAGTGTCGGCCCTTTCCACAGTGGGGATAAGTCCATGGTTCCTGCATAAAGCGTCAGGAGTGAGTGACTCTACCTCGGCTCGGTCGTCCTCTAGCAATGGCCATTGTGTCCTATCTCTGTCCCCAGTCAATCTTATGTGCCCACATGTTCTACGCATTATTCTTCTCAGCTCCGCAAAATATAAATAAGAAAATGGTTTAGAAAATTTGTCTCTACATTTTCAGTCCTCTTATCAAAAGACCACCCCTGAATTTTCATCGGCCGTATTGATCGTTTGTGCACCCTTATTTCCAGTCGCCAAGTCGATGTCACCAGGTAACTCGCATCAGCCAGTGCCCGCTTAGGAACCGCGATGTCCACTTTGCCAGAGTGGTGTTAGACCACACTCGAAGCGTGCCCATTTTAGCACTAGCGCTCTCTGTCGCGAGGCACGAATCTAGTCACGATGCTCCAATAGCCCCAACTGAATTGGATCTGCAGAATGTAATCTTTAGAGGTAACCTTGCTATGACTTTGGATCTAGCGAGATTTTTTTAAATTTGAATTAATGTTTTTATCAGGGGTTGATATGCTGCAGATTAGGGCGCTGTAGCATAAACGTGCGAGTGACAACTTTAAACTGACGACAGTAAGTAAGCATTTCTCTGACTGAACGAAAATCCCAAATCTGTTAGAAAACACTCTTTTATGTTACCTGTATGGGGGGAGGGAGTTAGCGTATCATTTTTATTGGGGGCCTGACTGGGGAGGGACATAGTTGAAGGAGATCTCATGAGCAGTTTTGAGTAGTTTTGTAAATATTTCAGCCGAAAAAACCTGGGTAAGCCCCGACCCTAATAAGATTTCGGGGAACGCATTCGAAGTGGGGGGAGGGAGGAAGACTTTCGCCATTATTTATGTGGAAGTTTTGGCTAGGAGTATAACTTTTTAATATACCTTCGCAAAGTTTCTGCCTCCTGTAGCTTATCAGCATCGGAAAATTTTAGGTTTTTTAAAAATCGCTATGCTATTTATTTGCATTCTGAAAATTTTCTGAAGCTTTGTTATCACTTTTAGAGCCGTAGTAAAGTCGCCGTCTTGCCACATCATGAGCACTATGGCACGGGATTATTCAAAATGCATCAGTTATTTTTTACTCATTTTAATGCTGCTAGTCGCAGCAAGCTCTTATATTCTCTCATTTTTCTTTGTTGTCAATGCCGAAACATTGAGATCATTGGGATACGACTTTCTCAACAGCACATTTTGGTATCGCGGTGGACTTTTCCAGTAGATGGTCCTTCGGTTATCGACTTGGATCCTGCGTTGGGGAACAACCAATATGGTGCTTCTGCATGATCAAGTAGTGTGTGATTGTGAATAGGACGACATGATAGGACGAAAAATAACGCGTGAACGGTTCTATTATTGTTCCATATTGTCCATACTTGTGCGATTTAGAAATGTACGATACATGACTATCTGTAAGCGCAATTCTGTGACGGAATTTTCAGTTAAAAGGCTAAAATATTTCATCACTTAAGGCATCTGGAATATTTGTTGGATCACCGAGGGGGCAAAGGGCGGGGCCATCATTTTCTGCTCATAATCAAATTTGGCAGTTGCATGAGATCAACCTGTCAGCCGTGGCGCAATAGCCTGGCACAATCATATACTCGTATCGGGTGCGCTATAAAGAATGACCCTCACAGAAATGGCTAGTTTTCTTCGGAAGCAGTCGTGTTGTAAACTTCACACTAACACAGGCAGATAGAGCATTCGATTCTGCATCAGGTAGTCCACTTAGTGTCCATCACATGGTACAGTTGCTTGTACAAAGAAATGAAAAGTCAATACCTCAGAAATTTGGTTGTTTGTAAGCGTAAAAAGATAATGGTCCCCCAAAAGAATTTCGAAGAATTGGATGGAGCCGTAAGTCTGAAAACAATAAAGCGATGGTGCAAAATGATCGCCGAAAAGAGCACTATCGAGCTGCGTATCGCCTGGTCGTCCGCGCAGTGTTCGCACGAAGGAAATGATTCAAAAATTAAAGGGTCGTCTGCGGAGGAAAAAAGGAGTGACCACTGGGAAATTGGCTGGCCAGCTCAAATCATCAAAAACAACGATGCGCCGAATATTCAAAAATGATCTCGGATTGCCCCCTATCGAAAGATGGCACACCCGATACCGGCGAAGATTTATGGCATACCCGATACTCCCGCTTCAGCTCTGATTATTAGCCATGATGAAGTCACTCGAACAAACTTCCTTTCACCTGTCAAAAAACATCTTTTGTCATCATCATCATTTTCCGAGCCTGGCAGTGTCCGCTTTCCTCCACTTTTTCTGGCCCGCTTCGTCTCGTGGATTCGTGTTCTTTTTCCCATCTGGGATTGTCAAGCCATTGTTTCTTCGGTCTGCCGAGAGATCGTTTCCCTCTGGGACTCAACTCCATCAATGTAACAGCACATGAAATCTGGGTCTCTTCGCATCGCATGCCCACACCATCTGACGTCGCATGATGACGACCGCTTGTTTGTTATTGGACCACTGACAATGAGACTTCCAAGACTTCCTTGATCCGAATTTCCTCCCTGCTAACCTGAAATGGAAAAGCCGAAGCCTGACGAAGGCACCAAAACCAGTCGAAATGTCTTTTTTAATTTTTGTGGGCTGAAGCCCGTTTTGCCTCTAGCCGGCCAGCAGTCAAACCTTCTAAGCAAGGATGTGCGGGGACCAGCACACACAGCAGCCCCCCTGTGCGTCTCCACTTGGAGCACCTCCACACGAGGGCATCCTGGACAGGACACCGACTTTCTCGGACGATGGCGGGCGGGCTTTGAACCCTGCCGGTGCTCGACAGCCGGGACTGTCTGCTCGTTTGGCTTCCGTCTCTCCTCTCGGAGCACCTCGGCGGTACCGGGTGAGTCCCCCACGGCCTGGCGTGCAAGGTCAGCGAGGGTTTACGGTTCGCAAACCGACCTCCGTCACCGGGGATCGAACCCGGAACAGACCAGTCACTCGCCCATGCCGATTGGTAGACGAATGATGAACCGCTGCACTACCCTGGCGGCAAAAAAAGCAAGTCGTATTGGTACGCCAGATTTCACTCCCAACGCCCATAGCACCAGTGCTTGACGCAGGTTATCGCCGATCATCGCTGGTTAGTGTCGGCATGGTCATGATGGTTCGCAAGCCTCCGCCGACGCCCCAACGATACGTTTCTATTAATGTCGAGGAACAGTGGAAAAGCCAGCGCGCATCGTAATCTAAATCATAACGCCACTTCACGCGGGGCGAGAATTAGGGGAGATAAGCTTGCGTGTGAAAATGAAGGGGAAGAATAGTCATGCCGCGTGTACGTCGATGAATGTCTACTGCATTGAGGGGTCTGTGTTGTTGATAACGGGGAGACCACGATACTGCAGAGCTATATGTAGGATGGTAGTGTCCAGAAATACAGCACACTGGGCAACGAGCAGAGGCAGAAGAAGCCGCAGAAAAGTCATTGATATCTCAGGGGATGGTGATAAGAGATATCTCTCCCTCCCACTCCCTACCTCCTACACTCCCTCTTTCACATCTGTGAAAGAGGGAGTGTGTGACCCAATCACATTGCTAGTCTGGACCGATAAGTCTTTGATGGTTGCTGGCCAGGTTGGGCTGATACAGGCTACCTTCACTGACTAGTTATTAGCTAGTCCGAGCGTATATAAGCGATGTGGCTTGGTCGTTAGGGGGTCAGTCCTCTGCGTTCGCCCCTAGAGTCGAAGTAGCAGCATCAATCGTTGCAGCACCTCCAACACGACCCATATTCCTGCCTGACGCTGCACATTGTACAGTAACTACAGTACAGACAACTTTTAAAGACGTCAAAACAGATTTAGCAATAATACAGCAGTGCAAGCGTTAGAAGCCTAATAAGATGATGTTGTAACTAGTTTGAACAGGAAATCTCAAAAATTTGTTGTTCAATCAAAACCTTTGCTAAAAATTTTTTATTACTCCGTCTCACTCAAAGTCAGCCAAAAAATACACTACACAGCCCTTCACACAGTTCCATTAGGCCAGCAGGAAGGATCCGTGGCATCGTGGCTTCGCTGGTGCAACTATACAAAACTTGTACGACTTGCTTTTCTAGTCCGTCTGTACACGTTAAGCACGTTCACGCCATAAAACATTATTTCAGCGAGGCTAACCACTGAGAAGCCCACGTACAAGGCCAGCACATCGTCGATAAGGAGAAAGGTGTGGTAAAATGGCCGAGATTTCTTTTCTACTTGCCACATATAATATGGAGAACCAATGTAGACTGTGACGCGACTTCTGGTCATGTTCTCCCAGGAATCAGTGCCGTCTGGTATGGAGTAATTGTCATTCATTAAATATGAATAGCTCGGCCTGGGCGAGAATTCCCATCGCTCGCATAATGGCAGACATTGCGTGGTGCTGTGAAAGATTTCAAACATTTGCTTTCGCTGAAATTGGAAAAAGCATGATTGCTGAGAGATATAAGTTGTTTGAGCCTAAAAACTGAACAGAATTCGAATTTCTGGACACTACAACTGGCCAGGAATTAGTGTGACCACGTCATATCATCATAGACTGTATTACTGTTACCTACAGTTCTATACACTTGCTCAGGCGCCACAGGGGAAAATAGGTATCAATGTTGTACCTCCTACGTGCGCTTCGGTGCTAATTGTAAATGTTTGGCCAGAGAGTAAATAACACAGCATAACATAAATAAAACCACATTGCTGTGCCTTGTACGTGTCCTTACTCGACTTTTGGTTGTAAATCCTCACCACGGGGCTTTTTCTAGCATATGGGCCCGACCAGGGTGATGCAAGTTGGGAAGGGATTACACCAGGGTTTCGTACAGGTCAGGAGCAAACTGTAAATACCCAAATAAAATCACAGGAAATTATGCGAGGGTGTATTCGAAGTTGTATAGCTGCACCAGCAAAGCAGCCATGCCACGGATCCTTCCTGCTGACCGAATGGAACCGTGTGAAAGAGCGTGAGGGGGAGAAATCATGGCCATGATGGGCCTGCGAGAGGTAACTGAGTATCTTCACAGATGCTCCTGAACAACCTACTATTAGACCTCAGTTCCGGTGGCCCTACAATAGGCATTTTCGTCAGTGAAGACAAGGAAAATACTGCAATAAGGAAGGGTAAATTTCCAAAGGAAAAAAACCAGGCAGCCCCGGTCACGTATGAAGGTGAGAAGGTGAGGGTTAATGTTTTAGTTGCTCATGGGTTTATGCTGAAATGCACATGTGAGTAGGTACCGTATTTCCTCGAAATTCTCTCCCCCCCCCCCTCAAAATCCTCCCGTCTAGACCCCGATTGAACCTAATTCTCCCCGCTGTGGAAATCCTCCCCTGGGGACGAGTTTCAAATTGCCGCACAAAATCATCAGGTGTGGAAAATGTGAAGGATATGAGTGTCAGCGTGATAGAAAATGTTTTCCTTGAAGAGTCAGATGATGAAAATGAGGTTGAAGACGAAGATATCGTGCACATTGATTGAATTCGGCTATGAGTAGCATGACTGTGGGAAGGAAGTATTGAAATAAACAAGCTTAGCAGTACTTGTTGGCAAGCTTTTAGGCTGTCTATCTTTCTATAACTGATATCTTGTGAAGAATAGTTTCTTTCTGGCATCGGGAAATGTTTGCGTTTTATTCTCCCCCGTCTGGGACCAATAACCAATATGAAAAAATTTCTTCCTCCCCCTCCCCCGTGGGAGAATTTCGAGGAGAAACGGTATACCGTAATGCAAGGGTCCCACCAGCGCTGCCTCAATTTCCGCAAAGCAGCCCCTGCAAAGATACAGTTAAAGAGCTGGAATAAAAGCCCCAGACCATTAAATGATATGTGGGAGTTCAAAATGAAGGTCTTTGCGTGGGGTGCGTACAGAAGGGAACTGGACTGGTACTTACAAATGTCTCCTCTTGCACTGACAATGAGGCCACAGCGATGCCATGCGTGACGATCATTTTGAGTGGCAGCCCTGCCTGCGCCCCACTGCATTCGTCTGACGCGTTGGGAGCGTAAAGACCCCAGTCGAAGGTGCAGCCAAGATAAAGGTGAACCAACTCTGAGATGTATCGATCCGACAGGCAAAGGTGACCACGGGCATCGTAAGGGCCCAACTTCGTATCGGGCATTTTGTCGAAGCACGACGACCTGTCTTTGATGAGTGTCGGATAGGAGAGGTCGATGATTGCGTGTGATCCACCCGGGACCGAGATGGGCCGGCCAAGAATGGTTGCTGGGTCACCAACGTGAATAGAAAAGCCGTTGATCCGAGCGGAGGGTAGAATGTCCTTCCAGTCCATCTTCAAATCAAACGTGAAAGATATTGGCGTCATAGAAGGACGCGAGTGGTTCTGAAGACGGTCGAAGACGTCAACCTGAAAAAAAAGCACTTTTGGTTCGCTTCGGGACGATGTCTGTCGGCTAAGAGAAAGGAAGGACCCCACTAATCGTCCACAACACTTGCTCACTCACATGTCTGCCAAGAACTCTCTATTGCCCCGACTAGCACGAACGACTCGGCCGTGCACTAAACTTACGCCCAAGTCGAAGCATGGCCCATCATCATGCATCTGAGTGACAGTGTCAACGCAGCAGCCGAACTCAGCATCAGCCAAAGCACAATTGGAAACCGTAGCTTGGCAGGATGGCACTGCGGACGGGTCGTTCCACCCGCGGGGCATCGAATATTTCCACGATTCGATGAGCACATGATGATAGGCGAAGTAGAGTGGTGTTGTTCTCGGACTGATGCCGTTGTTCAAAATGTATTCGAAACTGTTCCCCATCAAAGCCCCAACCGCGTCCAAGAACTTGACCTTATCACTTGGTCGCAGGCCATCAAACATTTTCTGTTCACGCATTGGAAACCGGATGTGGTCAGCCGCCCATGCTTTTTTGACTCCAGATGGAGCACAAGCGGTGACTTTGGGAAATGGGATGACCAGGGCGTCAGTTTGAGTGAAATCGTATTGGGGATTTTGAGTCTGGTAATCGAGTATGAGAAGACTAGCGTGATAGAAAATTGAACTGAGCGCAGCGATATAGCCCGCGATCCACATGACCCTTATCAGGGGATTGGGGGCGTGATAAATCTCCAACAGACCAGTTAACGACACGCCTTCCATAAATTGTTTGACAGCGCCTTTCCTCAATTTTTCTTTTCTTTCCAATTCCGTACTCTTCAAAACGCTGATGTTTTTAGGATTTTGCTTGGGCGTTATGCAACGATCGCTGATAAATAGCGCGTACATGTTTTTGGGTCTGAAAGGCAACACGCAACAATTTTTGCGTTGTGAACTCGTAAGTTGTTAGTTCGAAATAATAGATTTTAAATACTGTGAATCACTTTAATTTCGCGGTACCCAATTTTCGCGGCTCTGGACTTTCAAAAAATTTCGCGGATGCAAATTTTCGCGGTTTCTTGCTCACCGTCAGTCGCCAGCACTAGTTATGCGTAGGATGAATCTGCCGCTGATACTTCAGATTATGTGGGAATGTTCGATCTTAATCAGCTCCGTTATACCTGCTTTCCAGCACGTAGGAGCTTCAACCATTTGATGCGTGTGAGGAGCCGCCTGGGTGGTGTAGCGGTGAAAGGCGTGTCACAGCCTGCTTGACAGAGCTGGAGACCATCAGCTTGGATTCAACTCTAGCCATCTGAGAACTTGGTCAAGTTCCCTCTGTGCCTTGCACGCCTGGCGGTGGATGACTCTACTGTATCTTCATTTATTCAGGGTCCATGAACGAGGAGAAGTCTTATGGGCGAGGGGGTCTCGAATCCAGACCCCTCATGGGGCATTGGCTGGGTATGGTTACCCGACGTGGTAACCTCCGACATCGCGGAGTAGAGATCAACTCGCGCTCTTGCCATCCCGGATGCACCCTAGTCGATGGCAAGATGAGGTCAGCTAAGAAGCCCCCAGCCCGCGGGAAAAGGGGCAAAAATTGACTCTCTATGCAAGACCCGGATGGTCGAAAAAATTTGATTTGGCAGGAATTGTGAAATGCCTACGGATTCAAAGGTGATTTTACCCACTGGTACTTGGAAGAAATTCCGATGCAAAAAAGACTGTAAGCAAGGGACAAAAGTGGATCTCAGGCTGTCACTTATCAAACCACTGCATGCTCAATGGATTCTAAAAGCGTCCCAGATTCCCCAATCCATCAGAATCCATCGTGGATCCTCCAAAATCCACATGGATCCATTCCTCCAGTTGGATAGCGTCTGGTCAGGTAGGATGAGAGCAGGCTGTTCTCTTCAGTACTGTTCAAGATGCTCGTCAGTGCATCACTATATTGATAATGTGATTCATGTCCGCATTCTTTGATAAAGTGGTTTTAAACTTTTCTGGAAACTGATCTGGGTTGAAGTTCAACTTAATCTTATGAGCAGGTGGTTGAAAACAAGGTAAAACTGAACCTATGCTCTATCTGGAAATCCAGGTTTTCTACTTAAAAATTTCGCGGAAGGAAAGTTTCGCGGTCCAGGCCATCCGCGAAAACCGCGAAATCAAAGTGATTACCAGTAATTCATGAATCGGGCGATCTAGCTGGGCTTTGCCTCTCGCACTACGTAGGATTTTACGGGGGTCTCGGTATACAAATTACATTTCCTTTCTGATTTGTCCGTGTGGCCCTCCAGGGATTTCCTAGTGCCCTCCAGAGTATGCCCTCTTCCAAGAAATATAATATCAATTGCTCGCTTGGAGAGGACATAAAAGTTCAAATCGTAAAATGTCAAGTGTCTGACTCAGCTCTAAAACATTATGGACTCATAGCAGCCCTGTGCTCTGAAAAGATTCATGTGCCCTGGTTTCTCACTGCGGTCATAATACGAGTGGACACAGGCTCTCTGACTTCGAGCTGGGAACACATCCAAGAGATCAATTGCCTCTAAACGGACAAATACTCGAGGAAATATAACTTTTGATCAGGGCCTATCAGCGCTTCGCAAAAGAAAGACGAAAACCCGTTATTTATAGGGGTTTTTCCCGCCCAAAATCTTGTTGGAATCACTATTTTGGGGGTATCACTCACTCACAGTATGTCAGCGCCGCCATGGTTCACAGAAAATTCAGAAAATGCCAGAAAATGCCTGGTTGCCCAGATTCCTCGATCCACTACAGCCCTGGATCCAACTGGATTCCATCAGGATGTGAAAAATTCGCCAGGAATCCAGTCGGATCCATGTTGCTGCCGTTGGATTCCAGCAGCTTACACGAGGGATCCTTTTCAAGTCCAAGTGGATCTAGTAAGTGAAATAGATTACGTCAGAATTCGGAAATTAGAGAAATGTATTCTGCATTTGTAGAATAGGGAGTGTCCTAATAGAAAACTACTCTCTCCTTCCTGGTTTCCATCTTTGATCGTAACAGGTTGCTTGGATACTGTTAGCATTCGGGTCTGTTTCCGCGGCAATATTGTAAAGCGCTTAGCACAACCAGGATAGGCCTTAGGACAAGGTGTCCCTTCCCCATATCACTGCTAGTTTCCGGAGTAGCTTTGTAGCACTAATCCTCTACGTTTGCAGTCCACTCAATGGTAAAGCTGGAAGTAGATTCAATCAAATCATTCGGAGCAATCATCCAGCGCATTCGGATAATGCAAACCTTGAAAGATCCGAATACGTATTTACCACATCACCAAACGGTAGGTGTGTAAGGGGTGTAGTGTTTACTCCTCCATCCAGTTCCAGCAAGTCAATGCCTGTTACCGGCTATCAAGGTACGATGCCATCGTCATGCCAGGTCGCCCGATCAAATTACAATCTAAGGCTCAGAAGACCAGTCCTTGTGATATTCGGGTGATCTGTTTATTTATGCAAAGTGATCCACTGGGGAGGCATATAAGGGGGATGTCTGCCTTGTTCTTGGTGAGTGTGTGCCGTGTCTCTGTCGGGTGCGTGGTTCAGTAAACGTAGTGGTTACAGGTGCACTTGAGAGTAAAGGGATACTACAGAAATGATTCTTAACAGGCGCCAATAATAAGACAAAGGGGTCACCATAAAGAAGACAGAAAGTACAGAAAGCAGGCTCTTTGGAAATTCGTCCAGAACATGGCCAGGCCGAAGGGGCCTTGGTTTTTCAGAAGGTGAAGGCTACTAGCAAATAGTGCCAGATATTGACAAGTGCAATCACATAGCACGAAGAAGCCGTAAATCAACTTGCCTCTTTCGATTAGTAGTAGTCGAAGAGTGGGCGCGTGAAGTGGATTTTATGAGGAGGAACCCATATTTTGATTTGTCATAGGAAATCTCAGACTACCACAGGGGAAATATTTGTGGGTCATTGAAATAAAGCTATCCAAGAGGGAGAAGGTCAAGCATTAAGAGAATGATATCTACCTAATCTTCGAGCCTTAGTTTGAAGCAACCTCTGTACTGTACAACAGTATAGTCGACACTCGTCTTCTTCCGCGATGGACACTTACGTATTAAAGTGTTGGAGAGGTAACAATTAGAAAAGGTGCGCGGGTTATCATTAAGAGACGGATTATTGATGCAGGTCACCATAGAATCGCGATCGCGCACACTGTCGAACTTTTCCAGTACAAGTGCGAGTAGCACACGGATACAGTTACCATGGATGCAGGTAAGACGAGACCGTTCGATCGCGTCGATGGTACTTCCCAGTACATCCTATTTTAGTGTACCAGTCTGGAACTAAATCGGAACATATATTGATTACCTATCGTCAGTATTACATCAGCCCAGACCAGCTAACCAGACGCACAATGCTAAAGGACGATTTTCGCCGGCTAATAACTGGAGGACGCGGCTGGACGAAAATTTTTGGTTTTTCGCATACGGTTCAGAGTCGTTCAGAAATTTTTGACAAACGAATGGGCTTCAGTGAAAGTGGCAAGGTTTTAACTGCAGATCGGCACAAGATTTAAAGACTACCACTATTGTCATTGGGGTCACAGTGCTTGATACGAGAACTGAACATGCGGGAAATCGAAAAGAAAAGGAAAGAATGAGCGCAAAACAAGGGGATCATTATGTAAAAATTCATCTTGACTAAAATAGCGTTTTTACTGCTCATTTATCTCTATTTTTTGGATGTCACTCGAAAGGAATCTCACTGTGCGACCGAGAGACCTGTCGTGCCTGCTGTAATATTGGAGGCTTTTTAATTTGATAAGAAGTAGCAGCTTTAAAGATTAGCGTGCTAAATTGTCAAAACACTCTTGGGCGAGAGACATCATTATCAATATCTTCTTTACTGCATCCTCTAAGCAGTTTACTCGTCCTCCATCTCTCTTATCACAGTTTTCTACTTTCGTACTGCGTGCAGGATACCCGAGGCACTTGCGTAGGTACTGTACGTCTATGTTTACTCTCAACAATAGATCTATCATTTATGACCATTTATCGCATTTCCACTAAACAGAACATCAGAAATCACTCGTTCTCTGCCCCCACTCAAAATTTTCAATCGCCTTTCAGTCTCATACCAGAACAAATTGAATCGAAAACTTGTCTATTGATAGAGGACGCCTCTGAAACTAGTTTTCCTTACAACGATCCACCATTGGTGTCTGCCAATTTCCAAATTGCCTACCATACTCGCTGCACTCATCGTCAGTGAGCAGCTCGGCAGCGTCGACTCGATTCGAACTCGACATTGATTTAGTTTATTGTAAAGTCTAGCGGCTATTTTCAACTTGGCTTTTTCGTTTAGCCGAGCTTAGGATCGGTTTGACGGCCGAAAATTCTTCTTGTCCATTTCTTCACCTGTATTTACATTGGAAAGTTTACTCATTCCTTCGGCTGACCAGGGGGGCGCAATTCGACAATTCTGCCTCCTCCTTCGGACAAACACCTATTGTTCACCTAGGCAGCTGTTACCGTCGGTCTTTTTGGCGCCAATAAGGCGTTGCTATTGTGCGAACTGCCCCACACAGTGCCTTTTACGGAGAAGGAAGGATTGAGGCGGTGGTTTATTTGCTTTGTGCCCCCTACAGAAAGGTTCGTGTACCGTTCGCCTGCTGTCGTTTTTTATTATCGCCCTACGATTCCTGCTGCTCTACAGTTCGACCAGGTCAGGTTTCTGTTCTCAATCGTGTTACATCCGTCTCGAACGACACTGCAGCTGACGTTTTCTCACATTATCCTGAAAAGGCTTTTAAGCTGCAGCTGACGTGAGTGGTGAATCAATTTAAAATTCACGAATTTGAATACATAGACGCTTTGGAATCATTGAATTGCATTCACCGGCAGCCAACCTTTAGGAACGATTTTTATCGGAAAATTTCTGCTTGGTGCTGCGCCTGTCCTTGGGCAAAACGTATCTTAGCTTCTGGTAGTAAAGTTGAGAAGTCAATCAAAATGCATCGTGTCTCCAACAGCAACGGTCATCACCACTCAACTGGATATGTCGGCAGTAATGGACGATCAATATCACCGATAAGCGATGAGAGTGTGGCGACGTCTGATGGTGGCATATCGTCAGCCAATGGAATGCGTAAGTTGATTTCGTCTGCTCTAGTTTTTACCCTATCTGAATACGAGCCAGAAACGAGCGAAATTTTGAAAGGGGACTAAACTGTGTGGGTCACACAGGTGGGCACAAGTGTTCAGGTTAGTGTAAAGAACAATGAAAATGTACGTGGCGTGATACATCCATCTTTCTTCAAACTTCGTTTTTGCATCATGGTGCGCTGCACTTACCCCTACCTGATAACATGAGTCAGAGAAATGAGTCTGCATGAAAGCACCTATACACTGTACATGACATAGATATTCGCCCACGTTCATTTTCTCATTTTCATTCAACTCGAACTCTGAAGGGTTTTCTCCTTGCCCGAGGTTATTTTCTTGACGCATAAAAGAATTTACGAGAGATTCGTGTCGTCGATAAAAACGACATCTTTTCGAGGTGATTCGATTTATTACCTTGAATTTATTGTTTGGAATTCCTCTGACCACCACTGCCGCACTAGACTCGAGTCGATGCTGACCAAATTCCAGTCACGCCTACGTACCTCCACGACCTCTCCTCGTCCTTCCTGCCTTCGCCGTGGCGATGTGCTAGTATGCGTGTAATGCGATCAGTATCTGGGACCATTGACTCGAATTTATTCTCACCCACCCAAGCGCTAATAACATACCTAGGCCAGAAAATTTCGCCCGCACGATGCCTTTCGTCAAGGCCATCTCATTTTTCTATCATCGTGTCCAATAATAACACGGATTTCGAGAAAATATTCTCTCCATCGACGTAAATAATAGCATTGTATTCACGATTACCTGCACCTCTGCCACACGATTAGATATCCAGTCTTGTGTGTACAAATCTATTCTCGTCTAATGCACGTTTCTTCAAAGATTGTACACAAAGCAGAATACTCTTCTCCTTTCTATGTACAGTAGGCTGACTGTATGGATTGGTTGGGATCACCTTTTTTCGGGATCGGGATTGTTTGCATTTTTTGTTTTTTGCCCATTAGCCTATTTTCCTCACGAAAGCATTTTTTTAGTCATCCAGGCTTTTTAAGCTTTTTTTTGGTCGATTTTCAGTCATATATAAGCTGAAACTGATGAGTACATGTGCAGTTTCGATACACGTCCAGAAAGGTCAGCCTAGGCAACAGAAAATCAGTGTCGCTATCATTATCGATTTGAGCTCTTCATCGCAAATACGATGGATCAGAGTGTACCTAGCGTGCCTGTCATAATTTCTGTTTTCTTTGGTAATGTACTCGCGGCCTATGCGGTAACGTGCATATTCTCAAAGAAAACAAGTCACATATATGCAGAATCCCAATGCCTCAATGTCGGGATTGGGGGTCAAATCCCGGCGGGATCGGGATCCGGCCTATCCCTAACATAGAGTGCACATATGTTATGCACAATGGGGTTTATGACGAGTGGCCAATAAGAACTCTTTGAACTATTGCGCCTCATTAACTCGACAAACTGCGATTGCCGCCTTCCAGGATGAGAAATCATTGACTGAGTGTCCAGTCAAGATTGGGTCGACAGTAATCGTCTTGATTTAAGAAGGTGCGCTTCGGTCCGGTTTCATGGACGCGACAATATTTACTTTAGCCCAGTCGAATCGAGTTGGCAGTCGACGTGTTGTGACCGCATTAACCTTGAGTAGGCCGGCGCCGACTTGACCATTAGTCTGGACGATACGACTGGAAAACAGATATTAGACGTCAAGAAGTAGTAGCCCTCTACTGCAGGACTGGTCCGATTTGCCTTGCTTACCTAACACTTGAGGAAGCACTCGAAATGTATCTGACCATAGTTTTCTGAAGGCACAATGAAACTGATTCTAGAGCGGGCTTAAATTATTCGTAGTTTCGATTGCGGCAGGCGGCACATGACCCGCCGAATTTTGCTATATATACCTGGATCATGCCACGTCATGTCATACTTTATCCATATCCAAGCACCATACACTACACTCGAGGGCTAAAGAACACATTTTGACAATCATTTTTCACGCAGGCGGGAGTCGAACCCTCCCCTGTGAGTGCGCACCCAGCTTTAGAGACAGACAGCTGAAGTTAGGTATACTGCACTGGGTTGAACTGCAGGTACTATTGCTTCATTGGCACTGTGATGTGAGCAAGATTTAGAGTCACAGCAGGATTTTGATTGAGCTTCTGTTTTTTTTCTGATTTGAAGGATAAAGATAGGTTTAGCTGATAATCTTCAAAATGCCTCATTGGCTTGCTATAGTCAGCCACAGTCAGAAAACAGACACAGCTATCTTCACTTATCCTTTAGCTTTTCCATTGCAAGTTCTGGTGTGCCTGGAATTTGAATGGAATGTCTTTACATAGTTCGAACTCTCACGTCATCTTTTCAAATTCTGGATAGCTTGTGACAAGTTGACGAGCCAGATTCTTTTGACAGCGGAAATGCGGAACACTGCGGACATACTTTGTGTTAACTTTTTTGAACCTGTCAGCCCCGCCCAGCCATTAGCCAATCCAGGCTAGATCTCACAAGCCAAACAAAAAAACTTGGTCGATACTCATAAATCGATAAGTTAGGTTTTTACTCTTTAAACAAAATTGATCAGAAAAAGGTACGCTTAAAAAATTTACAAGATTTGCCCCCATGTCCATGGGCATATCAGCAACCTAGCGGTTAGGAGCTAACTAGTACACGGTTAGTTTGAATAATAGGAAGCAAAAATTCAATACAAACGAGCGGCCTACGACGAGCATTTTATGATGTGTAGCTCGACTCTTCCACGCACTCCCTCCCTATATGGAAAAAAACGTGCGCAAGCCACGCTCAGGCCGCTCACATGCAAAAGCTTTTCACGCTTTCTACGAGACGCTTATTGCCAAGGTGTACTCACCTGCCAGGCAAACTCTATTCTACTCTAGTCTCCAAGGCTGGCTGCTCCATATTTGGTTGACTCATTCCCTTCGCCCCACTTCGTAACTCCTCGGTTGGCTAATAAAATCATTATGAGACCACCAACATTGCGATTGCCGACTTGATGTTTCTGTAACCTCGCATTACCTGACCATGATTAGTCCGGTGATCACTTGCGATCAAATCGTGGAAAATGGGGAGTCCAGAGATCATGCGCCACGGGCCAAGGGCAAAAGTGATTTCTTCAATAAATACACTCGATTACCCGCTGATGATGTTTGGAGTAAGCAGCAAATTATTTGAGTGTCGTTTTGCAGATTTTTTATAACCAAATATGACTTTAAAACTGGCGGGAATTCAAACTTTCACTGTTCCCAACGCATTTTCTGAGGCTTTCCGTTTTTCTTGCATTTTGCCTGAATTTTTGGCGGGAATTTCAAAACTACTAATTTTGAAGCATTTTATTGCCACATTTCTCACACACCTTTGCCGACCTAAAACTCCGTTTGACACCAAAGTGGCCATTTCATCACGTATTATTTCCTCATTGCACCATTTGGTCAAACAAATCTCTCCTTCACTCAGCTAGCACTCGCATTTATCAAAGTTAAAAATCTTTCAGCGGTTTGGTCGAAAGGTTTCTTCTTATTGTGAAAAACTTGTCTACGACTCGTAGGCACTGGTGAAAGATGGCATAGGCCAGATGGCAGCAGCCAGGCTAGGGTGAGGCTAGTGGCGTAATTCGATCGTGCAGTCAGTTGTTGTCGAAAGTTTGTTGGTTTGGTATGGCTTAGCCAAGAGAGGCCAATTCCTAGGTCGCTTTGTATTCCATCTGACAGTCTGGCGGGACTTGCTCTGATTCGTTATCTATCGGCTTTGTTGGAATCAAATTTATGACTTACCTACAGCAGCTTTTTCTCTTTGCTTTATTGTAACCATGTGGTGAACATTTTTACGACCCTTGGTTACCGACCAGATGCACCCACGAGTCGAAACTCCTCTATCTACCTATTTGCCTCCTGCTGGCCATCCGTGCGAATAGTGGCCACGCGGTGATTTCACCTGTTGCACCCATTTCCTCCCCTTCCTTCCGCAGTCGCTATAGTAACAATTCCAAAATTCTGACTGCTGGTTTCTGGACTCGAACCCCTGAGGGCGTGGATTTTGATAGTTTACTTAACTCGCATAACCTTGTATGGACACTGAGAAAACTTTTTCGCCTCGCATATGTCACTTTCGACGTATTGACCGAGTTTTCCTTGGAATCTCGGTTTTGGCCATCTGTGTACTCCGTCTGACCAAGTGGGCTCGTTTTAACACGTGCCATACAAAAACTTTGTCGTGGGTAACTGAAAAAGTTTTTGGCAATGGATTGGTTTATTGTCAGCTCGATATTGCGCTGGAAGGTCGCGCGTTTGGTTTGCTTAGGTTTTTATGGTCTGCAAACAATGTTGGCACGGGTGAGGAGGTGTGTGGTAATCTTATCATCATTCTCAAATTCGGCATGTATTGCGTGTCGTCGTACTCAACCAAGCATTTATCATATACCTAGTCGAGATTCCTCCTTCTCAAGCGTCTTTTTCACGCTTCAGCCAAAACGGCCGACAGCGGCGTTGTTAGCTCGATCAAACTTGGCTGTTCGAATTGGCGGTGTTAAATTTCTCACCACGGCTCTCCTTCCCTTTTCCTAGTTGCGGATTTTGCGACTCAAAGTTTTTTCTTTCCACAAACGGAATATCGAGTTCGAATTTCAAGAATCTTCTGCGCTCAGTTTGTGACAGAGAATGGTACATTTTCGAGAAGGTATGTGCGGTTTTTCGGTTGAAATTTTATCAGCGTGAAAAAATAGATTTGGTATTAGCTTGGCAGGTTTTTGCGGTTGGATCAGGTTTCGTACACAGTTGTCAGGTATGTCAGCATAGCAAATGAGCTGGCGAGTATAAACCAAATACGAGATATTCGCCTGTTCAGCTGCATATAAACATTGTCGAATGTAAGCAATTCAATGTTTCAGCCTGGGTTTCTTCGGCATTTGTTGCAGAGATGAGTCATCTTTACAAGCAGTGTGAAACTAGTGCATTCTTCTTTTGCATCTTCCCAAAGGACGGGTCCTGTCAGCACTGTTTTTCTAATTTCGAACAAATTGCATCGTGTGAGTGTGCATTAGATACTCGTACCACCAAACCTCTCAAACTATTGATAAGGTTGCATTCATCCTTAAAAAATTACGTCTGAAAATTTTGTATCTGCATATGCGTATGCAGTGTAAAATGCAAGGGGCGTCCCACCCTTACAAGGGAACATCACCAACCCTTAAGTCGAACTTTGCAAAATCAAAATTTGTGATTAGAATCTCTGTCAATCGTGCAGTAGGGTGTGCTGTGTAAATTGTTACAGTTTATGCAAGCAGACAGGCAAAATATAATTGTAGTAGATTTTCGCTTAAACGTATACTACATTGATTTAACGTAGGTTTTGCAGCACAGAAACGACACACGAACGCAGGTTTTTTTTGCTAATCTTGTAATGTACGATGTGATGGTTGTTTGCGTCAAACAAAAAGATTCCCAGACAAAGACACGAAAACCGTAGGAGCCTTTTTGCGCATCCAATCAACCAAGGATGAACTCACCGTCAGTGAATCCATTTCCTAGTGTAACCTCACTGCCCAGTGGGCTGTGTAGAGTGGGAGATCCCCTGGCTGGGAAATCTCAACCTCTCGGATTGATGTTTCAGCCTCAGGTAAAGTCCCAAGAATTGCCTTCCTCCAGTCGGAGTTTTTGTCTGACTAACCATGGGGCATTCTCTCCTGGACTATGGAACTAGGACCACGTGGATTTGCTTGAAAATGTCGACCTGCAGCACCTAATGGCGCGGGGGCAGAATATACCTGCCCCCACGCAGGACCCATGGTAGAATTCTGAGATCTGAGAACATGGCTGCCACACCAGTAGGGCTAAAAAAGAAAACTAATAAAACCCAAGGTTAACTAGGGCACTCTTTTTTAGACGATATGCTAAGCCAAGAAAATCTGACTTTACGCGATCGTGTGGCCGAACTTGAACGAAAAGTACAAGAACAAGAGGACGAATTGATTTTATTGCGTAGCTCAATGGCCGATGTTTTACGCCGACTGTCAATCCTGGAAAGTCAGCCAAGAGACATCCGACAAGTGGAAAATGCAGGCGCTAACGCAAGCGCACCTTTACTGCCGAAGTACATGTCCAAGTCCAGCAGCAATTTACGAATGCATGCTGCTAGCCATACGTCGCCCGCGAATGCACATGTCGAGCCCGGATATATGCAAAAGACCCGCAGGTAGGTGCAGTGTTGTCCTTAGGGACGCGGGTTCCTAATTGCCAGGAATGCAACCTCGTCGACCAGCAATTAGCACGAGTTGGCGTGGCACCTCACAGCTCCACAACCATTCTCGAGATTTAGGTCTGGATTTTCACGAAGGGCACAGATGCGAAATCTCCCTTAGTATCCTCTCATCTTTGGACGTCAGCGTTATCAAACAACTAATCCCGAAAATCTGTATTAAAGTCGACCAATCTTTGATCACGTCTTTTCCTTCAGGCCAATATCCCCCAGCCCTAAACGCGTTGGCAGCACTTCGACTTTGGCCATGCATAATGGTGGCACCAGTGAGCACATCTCTATCGGGGCAACACCTCGGCGCAGCAATCCTGGCCGATTGAATCCATCAAATTCTTCTGCCCCCTCAACATTGAATCTAAACTCTCCATTGGGACGCAGTTCATCCACATCGAATATACGCAAGGCGGACACACCGACCAATGAAGTGTCGCCAGCCACGCCCATTGTGCCCAGAACACCAATCACTGCGAGCCCATCTGGAAAGTAAGTGACTTTTCTCCTTTGCTAGCATTATTTTTGTTGCCGCTTCTTCAAAAATAATTACTAATACCGTCAGCTTTTTACCACGCACTTGCCAGCTTATTATTTCATAATTTCCTATACCGTATTTTGTTTTGCTTTTTCCGTTTCCCTTGTCGTAACGGCTCGACTACGTCATCAGTTCGCGGATTCGGATCCTTGGCCAGCATGTCAATTTTTGGTTCTTTTCGTTCAATGACACAAAGTTTGTATAGGTATGCTAGTTTTGGTTAGATTTTAATATTTGCTGCTAAATTAGTTTTTTCATTTGCTGATTTTTTAATTTTAAACTGTATTTATCTTTAGAATAGTAGTACTTCTCAATGATTTGGGGCATTATTTATTTGCGATGGTGGGCTGTACTTACTACACATGGGATAAAAAATAGATAAGGACATCAGTGATAGCACATGCATGCACTAAATTCCTGCTTTTTGTGGTGCGTTACGCAAAATGGGGTGAGAAGCGATTATGTAGGCCTGAAGGGGAGCCGCCTACTGTGTCCTTAAAAGATACCTGGCATTCCATCCTCCACTTTATTCTTATCTAAGGGACCAAAGTTACGGATTAAGCTCTATATGGGTGGTGTCCGAGTTATTTCATACTGCAAATAGCAATTTATCCGGACTGAGAATATCAGCGCCTGAGTGGTTCGAGTTTTTCAAAAATGAGTGCACTTGACCACAAATAATCCCTCGAAAAATACTCATCGTTGGTGCTAAATTGTTCTTTTGCAGAGGTGGCCGAGATGCAGTATATTCCCAAGAGGAGGAGTGTTTGAAAATATTTTTGCGCGGTAAACCCATAAATTTGCACGCTCCGTCGCACGTGCGCAATGTGGACGTATATCAAGCGCAACAACCGCCTAAAGAAAAATTAAAATTAGATTGGGTTTATGGTTATCGAGGACGCGATTGTCGTTCAAATATTCATTGTTTGCCGACCGGTGAAATCGTCTATTTCATTGCTAATATCGTGGTACTGTTCAATGTGGACGAACAAATGCAGCGCCACTACCTCGGCCACACGGATGATGTGAAGTGGTAAGTAACTCAATTTGATTCAAGTTACCAAGCCTCAGTTTGGTGTTCGCCTTCCTGTATTGCTTGGTAGCGAATGGCCGGGCTCGCCCCAAGTTCGATTCCCGGTGATGGAGGTCGGTTTGCGAACCGTAAACCCTCGCTGACCTTGCATGCCAGGCCGTGGGTGACTCACCCAGTAGTGCTCAGGGGCCACCCACCGTCGAGATGTTGCGTGGGGAAAGACGGGAGCCGAAGGGGAAACAGTCTCGGCTGTCAAACACGGTCAGGGTTTACAGGCCACCCGCCATCGTCCGAGGAAGTCGGTGTCCTGTCCAGGATACCCTCGCCCCTCGGATTCCACCTGAGCTCTGTTGAAATCTATTTTTTAGCATTTCGATTCATCCGAACCGTTTGATAGTGGCCACTGGTCAAGCTGCGAAACATGGAGGATTAAAAGCGAGGGTATGCTGAGGAAATGTTTCTTTTCTGTTTAGACTTTTGCCTGTGTAGCAGATAGTTTATTATTTTCAGTTGCTAGTCTAACACTGTACTTATTATTTTTGTTCTCTAGAAAACGTGTAATCGCGGTGAAATGGAATCGTTGCTCGAAGAAGGAGAAAATTTGGTAATGTTTATAATTTTGCATGATAAATGCTTGGTTAAAAGTGCAGTAATTAGTGGAACGTAGATTAGATATCAAGCTCATTTAGCAGTCTTGAAAGTTTTATCGATTGCTAGAAGGCATATTATATCCCGATATATTTCGCAAATATAATGGCATTTAAAAATTTATGAGCAGTACAGTACATGCAGAGTATACATAAACATGATTTTCATGGTATACATTCTAAAAAAGTAAGCCCTGGAGTTCAAGTGTTGATCTATTAAGGCACAGAAAAAGTGATGCCTGGCGTGATTTGTAGTAGATACACTCCACCATAATATTAGGCGCCATACAGTTTTTCCTAAAGCAGACATTATACGACATGAGCTAGCATAGTGTTCCAAACCGTTAACGTACATTGACCGATTGACTGCCCTAGGATACCTTGAACATGAACTACCCATACTTGAGGCTGACAGCGATTCAGTGTCCCAAAAACAAGGTTTTCATGATTTTCTACTGTTTCTGGCTAACAAATACTCTTTCTTTGCAGCCCCATGTCCGCATTTGGGATTCTGTCAGCCTCCAGACCTTGCACATTCTGGGCATTGGTGATTTCGAGCGAGCCATCAGCTGTCTTTCATTTTCGAAAACCGATGGCGGTGGACTTCTGGCTGTGGTAGATGAAAGTTATGATCACACGTTGTCTGTTTGGGATTGGCAAAGGAAACATAGAATTACTGAAACAAAGGTGAGGAAACTTTTCTGCCTGAGGGATCAAAATTCATAATGATTTTAAATATGTTTAGAGCGCTAGCGATCAAGTCTTAGCTTGCGAATTTCATCCGACAGAAAAGAACTCGCTGATTACGTGCGGAAAAGGCCATATTGCCTTTTGGGCATTTGATGGAGTCACTTTACAACGAAAAATCGGGCTATTTGAGGTGAGCTGCAAGACGGGCATGGCTCCCTGCTCTGACTGATCAGCTTGGGCGGATGCGCGCATGGGCGGCTTTTGTTGCTTCGCAAGACCTAGAAACCGTTGCAGGCATTACCGCCTTTTCAGGGCCGTGATAAAGCTCCGAAATACATACTGTGCCTTGCTTTCACCGAAACTGGTTATGTGCTATCTGGCGACTCCAATGGCACAATTCTAATGTGGAATAATGGTAGGCCCGCTTGGATAAAACTAGAGCGCAAATGAGTGCATGCATTCGATTTTCAGCTTCCGGCAGAATCGCGAAACAAGTACCAAAAGTACATGAAGGCGGCGTTTTCTCCTTGTGCGCCTTGAAGGCTGGAAAGTTTATTAGCGGTGGTGGAAAGGACGGAAAACTGATCGAATGGGATGCCGATTTGAAAACGACATCCAGCAGTGTGGACGTACGAAAGCGGTGTTTTGTTGGAAACTGCATTGCTGAGCATTTTTGTGCTTTTAGCTGCCGGATGATGTCGGACCAGTGCGCACAATTGCATGCGGCAAAGGGGGCATGATTATTGTGGGAACAACCCATAACTGCATTTTGCAGGGAACCATGCAGCTCAAATTTAGTACTGTTATGCAAGTAAGTGAAATCTCTTTCTTTGCGTTCCAGATGGCTACACGTTCTAACATGCATGCTTTCAGGGGCATACTGACGAGCTATGGGGCCTATGTGCTCACCCAGTCCAACAGCAGTTCCTCACTTGCGGTTACGACCGAGTTTTGCGCCTGTGGGACAGCCAATCGAAACGTGTGGTTTGGAAGAAAGAGATTGCAGTAACACTCCTTTGTACTGTAGTTGGCAGGGGTGCATACACTCATAGTTCATCAATAGGACCCCGCTCGTAGCGCCTGCTTCCACCCAAGCGGTCAGTTTGTTGCGATTGGTACAACTGTAGGACGATGGATCATTATCGACATCAGCACCAGGGATGTGGTCACAGCTAACAAAGATGGCAACGATATTATTAGTTGCATTGAGTTCTCGCCTGGTATGAGCTTTGCTGTATATATCGAATCCAGGACCCTAGCTTAATTTGTTTGCAGATGGCACGCACCTCGTTGTTGGATCACATGATGGTGGAATTTACGTTCATAGTGTGAGCGAGGATGGACGGCGATACAACAGAATTGGCCGATGCACGGTAAGTAGACTTGTATGAGTTGTGGATGTGCGGAAGAACATCAAATGAAATTCACAGCGGAAACCCATTTGACCCGGATTTCGTGAAATAGACGTACCTGACGCCTATTGCTCATTTGCGACCATGCTGCACAGCTATACAGAACGTGTATGGAGACACTGTAGATGCATTTTTGGTGTGCCACTTACACGCCAGCTTACGGCGCTTGTCGGGAGCGCCAGAATTCGCATAAGAGCTCACAGTTTGGAACTCGGACATAACTTTCTTGTTGCACTGTACAGGTGCCTGCCCTCACCATAAGATTGACTGTTTTAATGAGGAAGACCATTTTAGGCTCCCAGCATTTGTTTGCTTCCAGATAAACATAACCCGAGTTCCTTACAGTATTTGAGGTCAAGTTTGAAGTTCATGTTCATGTTCTACGGTGACCCAAAGCAACCGTGCTCGCTCACTGGGAGAGGAACCAATAAAAGTTTAAAATCCCAAAGTCATATAATTAAAATTTTATAAGTTCTAAAAGCAACATCTCCCTGGCTCGTGGCCTAGTGGGTTAGGAGTCTTCCTTCCACGCCAGGTGTGCAGTTGCTGGCGAGTGTTCGACTCGCGGTCGGGTAAAGAATTTTTGTGTACATATAGTATGTCCCTTCACCATCGAGTTAAGGTATAAGGTATAAGGTATAAGCATTTGGTGATGTGGTTAAGCATAAACATGAAATATCTTCAGGTACTTTGGGTAAAACTGGACATTTCAACGTACATTGGTTTCTCATTGGAGGCTGGGTGAATGACTCCTCAAAAACAACTTTTGCAAAGCGACTTATTTTTCAGGCGCACACGGGCTCAATATCTCATCTCGATTGGTCCTCTGACTCTCAGTTTCTACGTTCGAACTCAGGAAATTTGGAAATTCTACATTGTAAGCACATAATACATCGCAGTTAGAAATCGTGACTTATCTAGTCTTTTTGGCAGGGCGTCCATTGGTCGGTAGATTGGTTCAAGACGTGGACGAGATCCGTGATCTGGAATGGGCGACTGACCGATGTGTATTGAGTTTTAATACAGCGGGTAGGTCAATAAATTGCATTATGACAGGCACCTCACATATTTTAAGTCATTTAGGCTTATGGCCAGAAAATGCGGACGGCACTGAAGTTAACGCCTGCGATAGAAGTAAAAACCAGGAACTTTTTGCATCAGCCAGCGGATGCGCTGGTGAAGTCAAATTGTATGAGTATCCTTGCTTTCAGCCCAAGGTGAGCCCCAAATTTGACTTATGTTGTGTTGCAAAATTGAAAACTTTTGCTCTTTAGGCTTCCTCTAACACCGCATTGGGACACTCAAGCCAGGTGACGGATGTGCGATTTTTGCAAAATGATACGCGCTTGGTTTCTATCGGGGGAAAGGACAGTAGTATTTTGCAGTGGGAGATAGTGTGAACCTGTACTTTCAGTGTTACAGTAGAATGTATTTAGGAGCTTTTGAAGCTGACGTGCATTAGATTGCTTTGTATTCTAGAATTTTATCTTATGTCTGAACTTTCTTATCGAAAATATGTATATGTTCCATGATAGTCCAGCATCCTTCAAGAACTTTGATGAAATGTGGTCTGATGGCGTGAATTTCCGCTCAGGCAAAGCGACTAATTATACTGTAAGTTCATGTCCACGATTGTACAACAAAACTATGGCAATCGCAAACAGGCATACCGATAAACTTTATTCTGTCCATCCCTACACACTACCACTGTGACTATATGCTACCTTCGTCGTCCTATTTCAGATGGTTACTCCACTCCAACTTTTCAAGTTTTCCTTGCCAATTTCGACTTTTCCAATTTTTGTTGCCTTGTTAGCGTTGTCAGCTTGCCACAATACCTCGCCTAAAGTCGACGCTGAGCAAATAATAAAGAAAAAAGTCCGATGCTTTTCCAACAGCCTCAAATATTGTAGCGACGCGGAAAAAAATTTCTGATAAATTGTCGTAAGGGATAGTAATTAATGCATGAATATAAAAGCCAATGAAGGGCATGAGCAACACTACGGTCGATATGGCCAATACTAGAACCAAGAATGAAAAGCGCAGTTGCTGGCCCGCGTCTTTTCTGCTAAACCCAGCATTTTCGAATCTGTTCAACGCCTGACTTCTCAGAGTCAATTGAATACTTAAGACGAGCACAAGGGCCGCAGAGAAGAGCACAGGAGCGAATAACATGACTATAAATACTTGGTATGCTATCAAGCTGTAGCGCCATTGGAGCTCCGTGCGAGTGAAAGTATAGAGACGAATTTCTGGCCTGTTGCAATCAGTATAGGTGATGGGGTTCAAGCCCAGGATACGTTCTGCGCTGGCTAAAAACGCTGCGACGGAAATGATAAGAACTGAAATTACTGACAGACTCCAACTAAGTTTTCGGGCACCATTTTGAGGCCAGCCCACTGCAACGACTCGTTCTAGCAATGCTGCGAGTATGAACCTAAAACATTTCAAGATATTAGTGATTTTTGTATCATAGGAAGGAGAATGTTTTTGTGGGCTGGGCTCGCAATCCTTCAATCATCCGCACATAATAAACCTAATGCATAGTAATACTTGTATATTCGCTGCTGCACGCTGGTGACTTGTCGTCTTGTCCTTACCAAGCTGAACATAGGAGGAACCAATTAGTTCCACTCAATGAAGGCGCAAGCAGTCCGTGATGATAAATTGGGCCGAATGAATAGTCAAATATTCTTTCATAAGACTGTAAATTACTTATTATATTGCATACCGCATAGCCAATATCCGCTATAGATTTAGCTGTCAGAAGGAAACACATGTTTCTAATCGGCTTAATCCAAACTTTGGGCAGAACTACGAGTACAAAAATATTGCCAATTATGGCAGTGCACAGTAGAATTGGAAGCAAATAGATTAGTGCAAAATATACGGGCCGTTCGTACTCATTTTTCCCATCACTCAGCTGATGAAAACAGTCAGCAGTCAAGTTATCTCGGTCCATTACGGCTAATCTTGCTGGAAGTAAAACGGCTCGTCAAGCCAAAATATTTCTGTGAACTTAAACCTACTTTCTGTCAGGAAATACAGTACTAAGGAAAACAATGCAGATGCGGATAAGAAATCAATTCGCAGATTAAAGAAGATCTTTTATCAAACGCAGGCTGAATATCAACAATCCTTGAAGCACTGTTACACGATGAGCCATCCAAAAATGCATTTCATCTTTTCAAGATGCTACTAGAATTTTAAGCTTCTTGCTGAAGGTTACCTGGAAACAAGAGCCTGGACTCCAAGAAGGCACAGCTGCAGTAAACTTCAACTGCGCTCATACTTTTCTTCTCTCAATATGCAGAAGCAAAACTTCATGTCTATTTATCACAAATCCTGTCGCTGACACACACCCAAGTGAACCAAACGAACGAAGGGAAAGGTTAGACTTCAGAAAAAAGATTTGTCGCTGCCTAACATTGAAGGCTTTGAGAAGTCTGGCTGGACATCTTGTGCATTGTGCATATGCTCTCCCAAAACATGTTTTTTAAGCTTGAATTTTTTTCCTCCAGTCTTTTCCCGGTACCATTTGAAATAATTAGCGATATTATTTAAGGGCAAGCTCCGAAAGAGCAAACAGCAAAGAACTTGCAGAAATGACTTTGTAGGAAAAGGCTGATGCAAATGCAGACACTACACTGTGCCATCGACTGTTAAGTTAATTACAGTGGCAGTTTGATGTTGGATTTGACATCCGTTTGTACTTACAACATGTTATGCTTGCCTGCCTAAGCACAGCCGTTCAGTCTTTAGTCATTACAGATGCGCAATAAACCTCCTAATTGATCGTCACCACATCACTTGGTCAACTTTGCCCTCCAAGTTTATGACAAACCGTCTCAAATTCAAGATTGGTAAATTTATAGTCGGTGTTCGAGGTGGGTTTGTTTTAAGGTTCGTATCGTCGATGGGTACCCGATTGACAGATTCTAAATTAAAAAGGTATGGCAAGCCACCAAAATGTTCTCTCAAACGCAGACTAAGCGCTTTCATCAGCATCTCTTTCAACCTGTAAAATGAGTCACCTTCTGTTGCCATCCATTTCCTCACACCATGTTAAGATTTTCAGATTCTCGAAAAACAAGCTGTTTATTGGCAACAAATGCCTGGATACGAAAAAACGCACCAGCTGCAATAAACTTGGAGAGCTATTCATTTTTCTCCGCAGTAACGCGAAAGCAAATAACCGAATGGACCGCTTCCGGTCCATTCATCACAAATAAGTATTTTGACATGGAACTAACCGACTTTGGACCCATTGAACCAACCATTTGCTGTTGCCTGAAAATAACTGATTCTCTGGCATTTTGCATACACTTGGGTCAAAGAAGTGTGCAAAGCTTTTTTCAAGTTCCGACAGTGGGTCTCTATTTAACACATTTTTTGGTTTTTCAGTTCGGGTTGGCTCGGGTTTTTATGCAGGGATTTGGACTGAGGCGCTTTTGACACTAGTAAGTGCCCAGGTGAAACTAAGCCCCAAATGAAAATGACTCGCAGTAAATTATTTCGAATAGCTGTCGAGTCGAGCAGATTGAGCGAGTTCCTGTACAGTGTGCTGTAATACAATACTCAAAGCTTTAGTCCGAGGTAAAGCTTTTGGTACAGAGTCCGTTAGTTTCTTTTACCATCCGTGAAACGGTATTCTCATCAGTTTTCAGTATTTTGTGAATGACTTTTTGGGAAACATCATATCGATAGGCGCCATAAAGTTGTGTCAGGTCTTCTCAGCACAAGAAAAAGAATCATCTGCGTAGTTCAGGTTCTCTGCTTATTCCGGAAAAGGCCCCTGACACAATTTCATGGGTAACTAAAGCAGCAGAACATAGGTCACAAAGTGCATCGAAAGCATACTGTACGATATGTGAATTTTTAAAGTATTCACGAACGCACTAACAATTAGCGCAATCCGACCCTAACTAGGGCAGCAAAGTTTTCAAAGCACTCCAATTCACATAATTCAAGGCCATGAAAGTCACTTATGCCCTCACCGACACATTCTCTCCAAACCCCTCCTGAAATCGCTGCTAACAAAACAATAGAGAAAGAAGTCTAATGCTTTGCTAAGAATAAAAAGCAATGACGCGACACGAAGTAAAACTGGTGAAATTCTACCAAAAGGGCTGATCAAACGATAAAGAATGAGGCCACATTCGGGCATTTGGAGCACACATATGGATACAGCCAGGATCAGAACCAAGAACGAGAACCGCAATTGCTGACCCGCGTCTGCACTGCTATATCCAGCTCTGGCAAATCTCTTCAACGCCTGATTTCTTAGAGTCAACTGGACCGTTATCATTAAACTGAAATTCACAAATAACAGAGTCGGGGCCGCACATATCAGGGCATTCTGCAGTAAATAAAATATTTTTCTAAAGATCCAATGCTGCATGACAAAAGTGTAGACTCGTCTTTCTGGCCGACCGCAATCAACGTAAGTAGCAGGGCTAAATGTCAGGATCAGATGAAGAGTGGATAGAAATGCGATGACAGAAATAATAAGACCAGAAATTACTGACAGATTCCAACTGAGTTTTCGGGGACCATTTTGAGGCCAGCCAACTGCAATCATTCGCTCCACCATAGCAGCCAAAGTAAACCTTAAAGTGGAAGATAATATTTGCACTGTACTTTTATGCTTGAATTTTGCAACCTTCTAGGAAGAAAAAAATTGTCAGATTATGAGAAGCCAATTCTATTCCTTCGCAAGGCATGTAATGGTCCTTGAATCTATTTTCTGCTCTTCCTCTACTCATAAGAATCTGAGAATCGGATCCAAAGGACAGTCAAAAGGGGCCTGGGATCATGAATGTGGATTTAAAGACGCCATCTCAGGGGGTTTGTGGAAGGTTCGACCCTACATTTCGTACTCGACTCTTCTTGGAAGTGAATTTGAACATACTTGCTCAGGACTTTGCTGTGTGGCTTACAATATTCAAAAAAGTGTATTGAGCTGTAAACAAAAAATTAGCTCCCCCAATTATGTTACTATTATGTACTCGTGTCTCCGTCTGGACCGCAATCAAAATTTAATATTCCTTGGGGTGACTACCGAGCAAACACGGTATCCAGGACTTTTTTCAAGGAAACATGTCCGGTAGACGGCCTTAATGACGTAAAGCACCGCAGAATCGATATCGGAATATTGAAAAAAGTATGATGTTCAGATTTATCACCCACAGGTGTAAAATTCAGGACCTCCAGCATCTACTTTACGTGAAAAAGTCAAAATTCTAGATTGCAAAAGGGCCTATTGGAAAATGATAATTTCGCTCACTTCTGAGATAATTTAGATAGATAAATTGAATTCAGCTAAATAATAATTAAGATAAAAGTTTGGTTACCCACCAAAACGCGGATGCAAAATCCTAACGTCATATTCTGCTCTTTATACTTCGACATTGATTCTGCAATGCCCTTTGCGTTTAAAGCACGCTTACCAAATCGAGCACAAACCAAACCAAGTCCCGCCAGGTATTGCTGCTAGTCGAAATCCATGGTTATAAACTCTGCTGAACGAGTCATCATCAATAATATCCTCATAATGCGCCAACTCCAGGATAATCATGCATAATCCAAATCCAAGTGTCGCAGCAGCTTTGGCTGTCAGAAGGAAGCAAACATTTCTTGTCAGCTTTGTCCAGAGCTTACGCAAAACGAGCATAACCAAAATGTTGCCAATAATTATAATGCACAGCAAAACGGGCTGAATATAGCTCAGTGCCAGATAAAAGTATCCCTCGCGATACGATTTATGAGGATGAACACAGCTCCACAGTGACGAGTTGTTGAAATCCATTTGTTTCCAAATTCTGTTACTCTTCTAAAGAGGACAGCTGAAGAACAAAGAGAAGGCTCGCGGACGATCTGCTCAAGCGGGTTTACAGGACATGGCAGAGGCGTGATGAGCACTGAAACCACTCTCAATGTTTTTCCTTTCCCAACCGTTCAAAATACAAGCAAACCCGCAGCCAGCTCCTCCATGAAAATCTTACGATTAGTACAGTAGCACTTACAGCAGTCGTTAAGGCTGCCCCACAACATTTGAGGGGCTTGTAAATTTTCCTCTCAGCAAAGAAAGAAACTAACGATAAGCTAGATATCTACAGTTGGGTTTTTCTGAAACCCAGTTAGCAAAACAAAACAATGTTTAAAAATGTGGGTAACAAGTGAGCTTCCATTTAAAGCAGTAAACCCCACACAAAACGAGATGATCCGACTTCTTTGAGGAGAGAAGTTCTTTGCTCTTCGTCTATTTCTAATTTCTGCCTGAGGCAAAGAAGAGCTACGTAGAAAAGCAGCAGCTGGCAAAACTGGAAGGCTGAAGGCGACACTTATTGTTAGAGTTTAACACAAACTGGTGCAAACAACTTAGGAGGAGCATCCCGTCAACATTCTGGAACAAGCAGGCTCGCTCGCGTGGACTATGAGAATGAGGGCATAGAAAGGTACATGTGGGCTTTGTCACTGATCGTGAGTGAGGCGGCCTCGATTCCTAATAAAAGGAGATAATGTGTTCACAATGACAGCATCAGTTTCAAGAAACTTTTGTAAAATCTGGCTTCCTAGGCATAGTACCAATCATGGCTAATTTTAGTTTCCTTTAATGTGAGTGCAGCGAGAAAAACTATTTACGAGTGAGAAAAAATCTAAAAATAAAAAAACTGGTTCAAACATTGCATCAAATCATCATTAATTTGCAATTAAATTTTGTGATATTGCTGATAATGTCTTTTTGTTTTTGACATTCCTGCCATTTGAGTATTGTTTGGAAGTTGTTTGGAAATGGCGGTGTGAGGTGGTGTGGTAAAAAACAAGCAGGCTCATCAGAATGCGCTAGGAATAGTAAAATAAGAAATATCGGCGGCAGTTGAGAGATGCCACGCAGTATGGTGGACTGTTTTTGTCGTAACTTGCATACCTTGCAAACAGTATGACATGAAAGCAGAGCAGAGCTTTGAAACTTTCTACTTGTTTTTTGGATACACATTTCTATTCAACAAAAAGGTTCACAGGCATGACTTTGATGCTCTATTTTCGCATACTGCATCACACATCGGCTAGGACTTAGGCCGTTTGAAGATTGTCCTCCCGCTCTACTGTATACACCGCACTCCAGTTTACACCTGGTGCGTTTTGTCTTGTTGAGGAGACGTACTCGCTGAAAACAGCTTTCGATGGTCAACCAATAAAATAGGCCAGCTCCCTCATTCTGATCCGGGGTACTTTTAACGGAAGACTGGGCCAGTAGGATGGGTACTTTATGCTGTAAGACGGCGAGGCGTACGCGATGAAGCAAGGTGACACTCACAAACAGTTGATGCCGGGGGCATGAAAAAGTACCAAGCATGGGGAAAGACGTTTTCTCGACTGACAACCCCATTGTCATTAGTATCTTGGAATATGAAGTGTATAGATACCAGTTCGATCGCTCAGGAAGTGGTGGCCAGCCTGTGGCCTACATTATCGACCATTCAGAAGGCCTAAAGCTTGGGCTGCGCATGGGCTCACCCTGTACATGTCTTGCCATCCCAGTTTGAATGAACGGACGAGACTAGGGCAGAAAAGTGATCGTATTTGTGTGGTGCATGTGATTTGGGTGGGCTTTGTTGTGGTGGTTTGTTTTTTTTTTTTTCTTTTCGGCCCGGGGGGGTTTTTTTCGCCTTGTGTTCCTCCCCGGTATGGGTGCCTACACGCGTACTAAGGTTCGAATCTACCCTGCGCGGTCCCTACTGAAACGGACACTAATATAGATACCTCTTTATTAGGCCGACAGGCGGACACCTCTACGCTGGTACAACCAACCAAGTGAAGAGCACTTATGGGGGAAGGGCAGCTGGGGGAATAGACCCAACCGCACCGATCGACGAGTAGATGATGACTGACGAGCAGTCTAGGCGGGCCGGTCAGAAGGACCGATCCGGGCGAGGAACATAACCAGTTAGATCTGGTTTGATCTGGACTCTCTTTGCTCAGTCAGGCCTATGGAAGAGCACCTGTGCAAGGGCACGTGCAGCCGGGCGGTCTGCACCGAACGGGGAAGGAAACCCCCATCACAGGACTAGGGTTGCACTTCTCCCACCGCCAATTGAGCGTGACCCCACGCTCCTACTAAACCAGCTACCCGGGGCGAGAGTAGAGGAAAGTGGGAGCACCAATTGCGATCAGGGAAAGAATTTAGACACCTGATCTGCCGGCCTTCCATATGAGCAGTATCAAAAGGGGAGTCCCAGATCAGAACCCAGGTGTGAATCGCAGACGACTGCTACCCAGGGGGTGAACGCCCGTGCCCTCGAGACGAATCTTCTTTGCGGTATGACCAGCTGATAAGAGGGGCACATCGAACAAACGCGTATAGCATATACCCCTACATAACATCCAATACTCATGGCGCCTAAACCCGCAAGGGCGGATATCTCCCCCCTCCCTTTCCAAGAACTTACACAACCACAAAACGTCCTAGATCACGGGGATCGACGTAATTCAACCGACCATATTGAGATCGACAAGCGATCAAGATGTCCAGCGTAGACCTAGAGGCGACAAGCGACCAATCTTGAGTGCGCTAAAAGAGAAACCTAACAGGATCAACCTGTGTAGCGCGTGCGCGAAAAAAGAAAGCCAGGACGACCTGATGCGCAAGCATGCGCGTACGCAGAAAGGCACGAACGGCCTAAGGAGCGCGTGCGCGTGCGCGAAAGCTTTAGGCATGCCTCGCAGCCGGCGACGGGCGCGCTGCGGGCCTAGTGGACCATGAGATGGACGTGCCATCATCGGTCATGCCAGGGGGAAGACCAGCATTGCGGGCCTTTTGGCGCTGTTCCATCACGTGATGGTACGCCGAGATGGGGAGTCCTTGCAGGTAAGCTGATGGACTCGAGGAGGCAGTGACAGTGCGACGAACCGATCCAGGTCCCTGTGGCCGTGGATCGTGCGGCACGCCTCCACCAGACGAGGTCGCACTGCTTGGGCCAGAAGGTGACGGGCACGACCCAGACAGGGACAGCTGCGCCATCTCAGAATAAAGAGCAGGAACGAAATGCGCGGGCACCGGACCCGATGGGATGGTAATAGGCGGTGAAGACACCGAAGACGAATTCGACTGCCAAGCCACCTGGCCCAATTGGAAGGCGCGAGTACGTAAATAGGTGACGGCTTCCTCGGAAAGGCACCAGGCCTGGAAGGTGACGAAAGGACGCTTCGTAGGGAAATGGAAAACTTCCCAATCGTCATCGAAAGGCACGGTTTCGATATTGATGCATCGCCGACCCTGGTAAAGAACGAAAGGCATATCAACAATGCAAATAGGCTTACCAGAGGTCGGGTGATCCAAATGATACGCATTGGGGATCAAATACGTGAAGATACACGCATCACCAGACGTATCGATGACGTAATAATGCGGAAGCCAATATTCCGTGGGGAACGGATCAGGCAATTGGGCACGAGACCCGGGAATAGCCGCGATGCACTCGGGCATCGTGACGGTGTGACGAGACGAACCGGGGGCGGCGCAGAAAACATAACACGCTTGGGGAGGCGTTGAGGCAACGGAGCCGGAGCGTGCGGTGACGAGTGTCTAGACGAGCTAGACGACCGCGATCGAGCATCAACCGGGACCAAGGGGGTCCAGTCGTCGTCATAAACAACAATGTCATCAGAAGACTGAGACGCAGGGCGAATACCGCGCTTCTGATAGGACGACGTGCGCGAGGAGGAGCCTCGTTGCTTCGAATGAGATCGAGAAGAATGAGAGTACCGTGACGCGTGTGCAGTAGCAGACGAAGAAGCGGACGCACCACCGGCAGCACCAGGAGCCGGAGGTGAACGGTCACGGCGATCCCAATCACGACGCCGACGAGCGGGCGGTGATCGACTACGCGATGGTCGTCGAGACGAGCGACGGGAAGACGAATGTTGGCGCGAAGACTGACGAGAATTGGAGTCAGAGCGCACCTCGCCTTCTTCCATCGGTTCCAGCGGCGCAGAAGTGGGTTGAGCGGCCGCAAGAGCAGGCACCCCACGCGGAGTTTCGGGTTCCGAATCAGAGCCAGCAGCAGCCGATGCAGCGGCTTGCGCGGGTTGAGTCAAAACGTGCACAGCCCACGGATGAGGAATGGTGTAGGCGGAATCCACCAAGGGGGCGTACACGTTGATTTGAGGCAGCGTCGAGTTGGCGAAGACGTCGACCACTCGCGGAGCCATAAACAGTTGCGACGAGACGTTGAAAGTGTCCGACACGCGGAACGGATTGGTCAACCGAGCCGGACCGAAAAATTTAGGATGCAGTTTGTGCGTATAGACACCGCATAACATTTTGAGAAAAATCAGGCCCGGATGAAAATTAGTGATATCCAAGGGGATAGTCAACGGGCGCTTCGTATCGGGGTTGATAAAAACAGTGCGCAAAATAAGTCGGGACGCGTCGATAACAGCACCATTGAAAAGTGGTGGCGCCGCCATCATGGCGCGCAACGCATCCCGAGTGCGATGCGCCAGCAAGGGCATCATACCGGCGCAACGAGAAGCTGGATCGAACCAGAAGGACTGGCCAGCTTCCATTAATTCGATGTCGGAAGGCGTCATTAAATAAACGCTGTTTCGGACAAAGGCAACGAATTCGAGCGACATACGCGCTATTTCTGACGGGACCAGCGAAGAACCACGGAATCTCTCGGCTAACATACAATCAACCGAAACGGCGTGCAAAGCCAAAATTTCAGCAGCAAAGGCGCTGAGTACTTCAGGCGATCGATTCCAAGGGTTACGACGCTGAAGATTAGTCAGAAGCATGCAGAATTGACCCTTCTGATAATTGAGAGCCCAATACAACGGGGAAGCTGTGGGCAATGGCAAATCACGGAAATGGATCGAAGACGATCGCTCAATCCGGTAAATAGGGACAGGAACCAACCGACGGGCAATAGTAGTTCCATCGGGAACAAGCCCACGGTGGACCATATCCGCCAAATCCGCAGCAGGAAACGCAGGTTCAGCCAAAAGAAGCGCGTCCTGCAGATGAAAATCGCCGCGGCCTAGGGGAAACGGCAAACCCGCAATAGTGGACAATAAGCCATGAGGAAGCGAGGTCACACCCGCGGCTACAAACGAGCCAGCGTCCACGGGGCCCAACAGTACCTCGCGATGATGACACCACGGAGCGAGATGTTGCGGTTGCATCGACGTAATACCGAACCCCATAGGGAGAACAAAACGTTGATTATTGACGCGTCGATGATTTAACGCCGAGACGGTCAACGCTCTAGGCTTAGACCCAGGGGGGTCAGCTAGACTGAACACGGAGACGTTAGAGGTCGAATCCAACAACGGGATACAGAACGGCGCCACAGGTTGTAAAACAGGCGCAGAGGGCGCAGCAACAGGCGCTGCTTGCGGAGGCGCAACTGGGCCAGTAGGAGCAGCCGCAGAAGTAGCACGGGCTACGGGCTGTGAGGAAGCGGATGCTTGAGCCAGACCAGCGGTAGACTGAGAAGGCCCAGTCAATAAGGCGGGAATGGACGAGCTGGATAAAGCACCAGAAAATGGACGTAACGCAGCGGGCGGCAGTTGGAAATAGCGTTCCAAACCGGGAACTTCCAAAGCACGCGCCTCAGGCGATGGACACTCTCGCAGAGCAGCGTGTCGTTGAATACGCAAACTATCAAGTCGGCGTTGTGCGCAAAACAGTTGATTGTACGCCGATGAACCCTCGGCTGGGGCAATATCCGGGTCGTATGGGGCGAAATGCGTCAGGACTTCGGAGACCAAGCACCCCTCCTGACCGCAAGTTTGGCACCGAGCCAACGTAGGTTTCTCATCAACCAAGAGGTCGATAAACGCAGGAGGCATCGGTAGGTCTCGAACAATGCGACGTAAATCGGCCAAAAACCACAAGGGTGGGCTAGCCGGGTGCAATGGATACTGGAAATGTAAAACACATGTAGCAATCGCTAAATCGAAAACACTTACCGCCGAATAAGCCAATGACTTCTTCCATCGAGGGTCATCTTCGGCCATGCGATAATCTCGAGACGGATACCAATCCGGAAGATTGCCATCCGGGAAAGACGAATCCGGACGAGCTTCGCAAACACCCATAACCAGGGGTAAGTAGGCTTCATCTTTGCGGAAAGCGGGGAAAACGCAATCAACAGTAGCGCGCAGAGAATAATCCGTCGAAGTCGACGTGCGATTGAAATATTCGAGCAACTCGAACGCAAAAGTCGTCGAGGCGTCGTCGTCTGGACACAGGGTAACACCCATGTTCCAAACATCGTTCAACAGAGCAGTGGCTCGCATCATTTCGGGGGTCATCAGCAAAGTGTGCTGGACTGCAGTTCGAGAATCGTCGTCGAAAAAGAATTTGACCACCGCTAAGTCAGCCATCAAGGCGATCAGCGGGCCACGATAATGAGTGGCATGAGCCGTGTTAATAATAAGCACATCACCAGCCGCATTGGCAATGGCGATCCACGGGGCAAAAGCAATCGGACCACGAGGATATAAATAGTGCCATGCAGAAGGCTGCACATTGCACTGCAAAAATCGAAATGGGGCCACAGCTGACAGGCAGCGGTCAAAAGGCGACTCGTCCTGGTCCATTGGCACAGCATCAGCTGAAGGACCTGGCATAGGACGAGAGGGCATCAGACGAGCATTTTGAAAAGCTTCGATCAAGGGATCGATAGCGACAGGAGGTTGTGAAGGCGACGGGTCCTCGGACGGGGCGCTAGGACAAGCCAACCGATGAACAGATTCACTTACCAAAACCGGGATAGGGACTTGGGCACCATCGACGTCGACGGGCAACGTGCCTTGAATGGACTCGGTTAATTGTTTCGGCCAAGCCAAGTGGGAGGCCGGACGAGGTTCGTCGCAAAAATAAAAATGATTATGGTACACCGCGTAGACCGACACTGCGGTGGAACCATTGGTAATCTTGGCGAATTCACGCATCATATCCGCTTCAGACGTGGTCGCGTCGACGTGCGCGACACTGCGGAATGAAGTCGGATGACGCCGGAACTGCTTGTAGTACAAGACATACAGTTCACCCAAGACGTCCAGTATTCTTTGATGGCCTGTTCGTTTAAGGTGGCCACGCTTTCTCCACGAGGGGATTCTCCTGGATGTGTAAAATGAGCTGGCGTTATTACCGTTTCTCCGATTTCAGATCCCACATGCACGAGCGGGCGATTATTGATGGAAGCTTCCATTCCCGCTGGTAAGCACCTGCAGCTGTCGCGAGTTGAGGAGCGATTTCCGACTGCTCGGCAGCGTCGTCAAGCCATTCTGATAAGTCGCTCGTAGAAACCACCCATCCAGGGGGCCCATTCAGGTATACGTTTCCATTGAATTCCATGGTCAGCAGCGAACCTGTGTACGCGTTGTTGCGGCGAATTGACTGGTGTCGGTCTGACCAGACCACTTTTGGCTTTTGTCGGCGTGCGATATAGACGCGGAAAACGTTGAGAAAGTCGTCAGCGCCTAAGCCCTCAACGACCTCGAGATGGACTGCCCTTGTTGCGGTGCATGTAAATAGGCAGATCCAACGCTTTGCGAGTTTGTTCTTCCCAAATGTCAACGCGGAGTGCACCAAGGTAGCCCAGCGCGCAATCGACCCTAACGCTGCCATGACATTCAATCACCTGTTCACGCGGTAAGCGCGGAGATTCTGGCGCAGTAAATCTACCTCCATCGAGCTTTTCGGACTCAGTGCAGCGACGGTTAACATTGAACACAACCTGCCGTCCGGCGGTGACCCAAAAGCGTCGGCGAAGATGAGCGAGCGTCTGTGCCGTTCCAGCGTGACACAGTTGAGCGTGAGTGTGTGCCATTATCAACTTCGCAAGCTCAGATTTCCTCGAGGGTAGCAGGATTGGCTCTCTTCCGCCTCTTCGTTCAGAGGAGCGTGTGTGATCCCACCTCGACCTCTTGAATCAGACCCTTGGCATCCAGTTCTAGCGGGATTTGTCCGATGTGTACTAGATTTTTCACACTTTGAGAATGTTGTTGTTTTTGTCTAAATAGCTCGTTCTTGATTCTGTTTCATCCAGTATGACTCTGCGATTTCTATGT